>JASFDD010000647.1:0-11572 GCA_036937055.1 Nidula microcarpa | reverse complement strand
TAAATACACTTTTCCTACAAGCATTCTGGCATACGGTGCAATAACAGCTAGGAAAAAGTTAGAAGATGAAAAATATGCGTTCAACACCATCAAAAGTTCCATTAAGCTCTAGGATTTTCCCTTCACTCCAGAGCGCGTATACCTTGAAATGGTGGAAATTTTGTTTCTTATGCCGATGCAATGCTCATGTTATTTGGACATCGTTTGCGACTCCAGTAGAGACAGTGGGATATCGATCTGAAATTATATAAACATGAAATCGACTTAAAATGGAATGCATCTCAATAAGTTAGAATTTACTGGAGTCTGAACGCTTCTTTACCAGCCTTCATTTGAACATTGCCTTTGCTCAAAGCAAGCTCAAAGACCAGGCTTAATGAAGCGGATATTCCGGCACGCAGGGGGCACTACGTTTCAGTTTGTTCCCACGCGCCTTTCTGGTCCAGGCACGAGCATATGTGCCACAATCTACTTCCGTTGATTGACTGGGATTCCATCTCGTGACTCAAGCAATGCCCACTACAAATCATAGTATGAAACATAACTAATGGAGCGCGCTTCGCCGCAAAGCCTTCCACGGCCACTTTGCCAATGTAGCGGTTTGGTGTTAAGCTATCAATATCTAAGGAAGCTTCCGGATCTAACAGTGTTATCATCTGTGGAGATTTTTTGCAGCAGATGAATGCTTTCGCTATTAATGTTGCGGGTTACACACTTTTTTTGGCCATCTCAGAGTCATTATACATGCCTCTGTTGCCTCCCAAATCGTCAGAAATGGGAGAAATATGTTTCTGGAATTCAGCATTGTCATTCCCAAATTTGTTCTCAAGCCTTCTATAACCTCTCAAGTGCATCTTATTGACTTGAAATATTTTCTGGAGTTGTTATCTTAATATTTTAGATGTAACAGTTTCGAAAAAAATGAGGCCGTACCGTACACGATATACGGCGGTAAAATCGACTATATCATACTGTCAGCCCCTTTAAGTTTAAAACCGCTCAGCGTCATTCAGTACGGCTATCGGATGGTTCACTGCCGCACTGAGCCTGTGCTGGTATGGACGTAACTGTAAACGGTATGGTTAGCAGTCATACTTATAGTGAGCTAGGAGACGAAGGTCTCGACCAGGAAGATGTAAATCCCGGGGATTGACACACCACAGGAGGAAAGGTCACGTTATGAATCAAAGGGTCACTCCCACTGTCACGGGGACTTCTTTTGGAGGTTGGGATAAAATCCACTACTTACAGTGTTTCGGCCATCTCTCGGACACCATCACTCCTTCTGACACTTGCGAATTTTTCGCTCAGTTCAGCACCAATCTCTTAGATATTTTTCATGCATATTCCAGTCAGCTATATGTACATATGTATGAAATCACAAAATTTTGGAGGATAATTTGCGCGCGATACAAGCTCTGGTAAGTCAAATTGATGAATATCGCTCCAAGTAGATGATTTCCATCCTTAATATTATAGTTCATGCAACAGATATCAAACTCTAATAATTTCAAGCACATGTAGGATAGGCAAGGCTACAATTCGACATACAAAACTTGTGAATCGGGTAAGATTTTAGGGAGAAACAAATGGGATATGAAAGCATGCGTGAAAGCGTGACATCAACAACCACTCAATCGGACAAGCCCTTACACCAAACAAGTTTAGAAGCCGTGAGAACGCGACCGTAACGCCTGTCACACGCGTCCGAAGGAGTGATTTTTGGATCGGGGAGACTCTCGTCAGCATTTAACAATGCTAGAGGCTTCAACATGGTAAATACCCCGAAAATTTTACATAGAAAATATTTAAACACCCTATAGGACATATATAGATACTTGGAATAGAGAAATTACATCTGGCACATCCTTGAAGAGGTTATCTCGGGCTTAGTAATACTGTTAGCAATTTGCTTAGCAAGCATTGACTGTTAAAATAAGCGACGCAGTCTCGACGACATCGAAGACAGTTTGTTCTCAGAAGGATAGGGGGGAGGGGGGGTTCCAAGAAGGCAAACGGATGAGTACATACGACAATAGTAGACTACCTATATATTGTAAGACCTGAAACCAATGTACAAATGCAGAAAAGCCACAAGAATGTAAACTAAATACATGCGAAAAAGCGGTGCATCGCGAAATGCTCGCAAACTAAGATCCGAAATTCCAAGGGGTAGGCAAAAAAAACTCGACTACACAAGGTTGTTTTTCAGGTTTAAGGATTTTAAAACCCTTCCCCCTTATGTACCTGCCTAATCAGGCAATTCAGGTTGAGCTGAGATAAATATTAATTAATTATTTGAGATCTTATCTATGTCTTACCCACCTATGCTTGCCCCTCACCACAAATCCAGCATTTTTCTTGCATTCATTGCTGTCAAACCAGCCTCCAGATGGCTGCTTCCAGAGTCCTTAACATCATTGTAGGCATACCTACTTTGTCTTCCTCAGCATATTGACAATTGCAAGAGACCAAAAAAGTTATGATGTATGTAGAAAGAGATAAAGAGAAAGAGACAATGAGAAAGGAAAGGTGACTGTTTAAATCTTTGAAAATTCCACAATTGATCAACTTTAATGTTGCACATGCATACAGTAAGCACCAAAATGTCATATTAGACAGTTTGCACAGAGCCACAGCCAAGCCACAGAACCATGTGGTGGCTATTTGCCTTGTGCAAACAACACATGTGGCTCCACTGTGGCTGCCTTGCATTTTCAGTGTGGACACATAGAGGATCTTGTAAAGACTGGTTGAATAAAGTTTAGGCATCAATTTTTTTCTTTTGCCCTGGGGCATACAGTCACAACTCACTGTCTTCAATGGAAGCCAAAATCCTTGCAAATTGTATTGCTTTTATGAACTTCTTCATGAACTCCTTGAAGAAATGGATCATGCCAAGCTAGAGAACAAGGAGGGTTGCTTTAGACCTTGTGGAAGAATTGTACTGAATGATTTAGGGGATGATATCTGGCTTCAACAATTCAGGTACTTTTAATTTGAACTGAGTCCTGAAGATTTTCTTTTTATTCATCTTCACTGGTGAAATTTAAAGGTTCACACATGAAGAAACTCATCAGCTAGTTGATGTTCTCAACCTACTTCCAATAATAAAAGCCATGGACTCTGGTGTTGAAGAAGATAGGGTGACTGCTCTCTGCAGGCTTCTATGGTGCTTAGCCTATTCAGCTTGACTGGTTGATGTAAAGATGCAGTTTGGATAGGAGAGCTCATGTTTTTCCTGAATAACACAAAAAATTACCCTTGAAATATTCACCTGGTGGAAACATCTCCTCTGTTTTAACCCCCAATGCCTCACACCAACAAAGCTTGCAGAATTTGGCAAAGCCATTGCAGAAAAAGGTGCACCACTTGACTTGATTGCTGCACTTATTGATGGCACCCTTCAAAAGAATGCAGGGCCTGTTCACAACCAGCAGCTTCTTTATAATGGATGGAAACACATCCACTGCTTGAAATATCATTTTGTACTATTGCCAGATGGCATAGTTATACATGTCTATGGTCCTGTGGATGGCTGATGTTACAATGAGACAGTATACAAAGAAAGTGGTCTAACAGATCTGCTTGAGAAACATTTTTGAACACCTGATGGACAACCTCTCTATATTTATGGTGACCCAGCTTATAATGTTGGACCTCACATTCTTTCACCTTACAAAGGACCTGTTATCACCCAACAACAGCAAGCATTCAACTCAAAAATGAGCCATGTATGAGAACCTGTGGAGTGGCTCTTCAAAGAAGTTACTTGACAATTTCCATTCCTTGACTTCACAAGAAGTCAAAAGATCTTGTTGTTGCCTTGTGGTCTATACTACATGGTTGCACTACTTCTATGCAATGCACACACAATCCTCCATCATCCACAAATCCCACAATACTTTTCTTGTGCTCCTCCTACTCTTTGCAAATATTTTATAGGTGGCTCAGTTGATGACAACAACCTCAACAACTGGTGTCTAGATAGTCCATGGGCTGAAATAGAGGTGTAGGAGGATAAGGATGTCAAAGAGGAGATCTAGAGTTGATAATATTATTACCATGTAATTAAATGACCTGTAAGTGAACTCACTATTCAAGGTCAGCCAAAATTTTCAGCATGGCTTGCGTAAGATCAGCTTGATGTTTGTTCTCTCATTTGCAATTTTCTTCATCACACTTCATCTGCAATAGTGTTGCTTCATTCAATGCAGCAATACCCTCTGCAAGGTGGTCAAGGTGGTTGACAACCTGCATTTGGTGCTGTTCATCCATAGCACAGGCCTCAGCAAGGTGTTGTCTATCTACTTTTTCATGCTGGTCAAGTACATTCTGCAAAATATTATTATTCCAAGCCTGGCAGCACTTAGCAGGAGACAGAGAGACATTCTCCTTCCCAAAATTAGATGGGACAGAAGATGGGGAACATGGTTGTCTTGCAAAAAATCAGGATGACATCAGAATAATTTGATTAGAGTACTCACTTTTTTTGTTGGCCTTGTTTCTCATGCACAGTCACACCCTCAAGTTTTGAGATATCAGTGAGACCCTGCTGAATGACCCTACCTTTCATAGTGGCATCACAAAGCTCCAATGAGGTCTTTTGCTCCTCAGAAATTTGGGTCTTAGCAGTAGCCAATTTCTCCTCCTTTTCAGCATTGTGGGCATCAATCAATGCAACCATGTCTGTTAATGTCTGCAGATTGAAATGTGAGTTTTATCAAGATGATAGAAAGGTTGAAACATACATGCACATGTTCATTAACTTCTTTGTTTGTGCCTGTCTTCTGAAGCAAGTGAGTTACCTCTTTCTAAATGAAGGGAGAAGAGTCAACAAAGAATGACCAAGCACAGAATATTTCAAAATACCTTGTGTGACTCAAGAATGAACTTGAAGCAAGCACAACATGCCAGACCTGTGCAGTCTATGGCAGTTCTGCTTGCCCTGCTGTCTTTCAACAACTCAGCTGTGAGCCTATCCCAGGCATCTTGAACTAGCTTGCCCCAAGGTTCAAGAAATGGCTGGTGCTTTGTGACTTCTGCAGCAAGGAAACAATCTTGCCATACCTTCCATGGAGAACTCCTTGCATTCCTTGCATTCCTGGATTGCCTACTTGGGGCTGGCTCTTTGCTGTTGAGTTTGCAAGAGTGGGATGGTGACTTTGACACTGGACAAGTGTAAGAAGTTGGAGAACTGGATTTTGGCAAAGAAGGAGAGAAATGTTCATCTGGGAGGCTTTCAGACTCACATTGCCAAGTTAGGTCTGCACACCATACTGTATATGGCTATAGCTGTACAAATATAGCCATGACATGGCTATGGGACCACCATAGCTGCCATCATATAGTGGTCTTTGTCAGACACACAAACAATACACTCTAATATAGTGTAATGTCAAAGTCATTTGATCACTCAGAAGAAGAAAGAATAAGGGAAATAGAGACATTCTATTGCTAGTGGGAAAACAACCAGCTCAAGACTGGTGTTCTTGGTACAAGTATGCTACCTATATACTAAACTACATGTGTTCTATGTGTGTAAGTAATATCTGAGTCTATGCTGTTCCTACATGTATAACATGAGTATTGTGCATGTAAGTAATAAGTAATTGTATATCTAATATAAAGAATGAAAAAGGGTCAGTACCCTCATGGTATGCTGTAGAGATTGTAATTGGAATATGCACAGAATCATAGATTCCATGTAATTACAATACTCTGTTCCCAGTACAACTCGAAAGCATGCACATGTGCTAAGTCCAGACATCATCAACATTCAAAAGCCATAGCCAAATACAACCACACCCCAGCTATTGCATCCCATGATCACCAAGATGTGGCAGCCAAGCACTAACTATAGACGTTGGCTAATACTACTCCTCTGCCCCCTCAACATATATCCATTCCTGACACAACCTGCAACCCTCTCCCTCAATCGTGCCATGCCAAGTGCACAGGCCATGCCAAACAATGCTTCAACTCGAGACTGATCACACACCCAATCCCACAAAAACCAAAACAAGGCAAAACTCCGCACACACAGCACTATGAATGGTTGTGCTGCCCACCTCCTGCTCACTGCTTCCTCATGTAATGTATCTGTACATTTCCCCAGAAGTTTTCTTACTTTATTTTCTTTGTCTTTTTGCATTACTCACCCTTCTGTTATTCCCCATAAAAATTACTATCAAGTACTTATAAAAATGCGATGTATTTGCTATTTTTCGGCAGTTGAATACAACTCACTTTGCACCTCTCATTTCATCTTGTCTCGCTCCCTTTCACCATAGAAAGGCCTCATATTTTGACAGGCAACTCAATTTGCCTCCACATACACCCAGTAATTTGCCTGTCACCCATCTAAAGCAAAGAAAACTCAATATTCCCTCTTTCTCCAAATAAACTTGTCACCAAGTTATTTGGGAGATCATCTTATTGCTAAGCCCTTACACACATTCATATTCTGGCATTAAAATTCCAGAAAATGACTACAGGATAAATAAAGTGTCATATTGCACACATAGCCCTATCTTCAACTACTCAAAACCCCTTGGCAGACTAACACTGCCAAAACTCGTAGTTATACCTATGTTGAACTTGCAATGAGACACATTCACGTCTCTTCAATGCAGTAAGTGCTGGTGAATGCATGTTATGCATGTGTTTTCTGTGTGTCCATCTAATCTGTGATACCATGTGTCATGATAAGATAAGATATCAAAAAAGAAAAGAAAAGAATCATGACATTACCCCCTCCTCTAGGACTGTGTCCTCACAGTCTTCTTCAACCTCTTCACAACCTATTTTCTCAGACCATTTCTCCCACTGGGTCTCAAGGTATTGTTTGGAAGATGCTGGAGTCAAGAATAGGGAAATAGGATGCCAGGTAGACATAGAATATGAATATAAAGCAGGGGCCAAGAAAGATGGATAATGAGACAATGACACCAATGTTGGTTGGTCGCATTTCTTGTCTTCCCAATTATAAAGTTGACCAGGGGTTCTAGTAGTAACAATAAAGTTTTCCAGAGGAATGAATGTAAGGCATTGTGATATAGGACACAGGGCAGCAGGGTTCTTTTTATGGAATTCCTGAATTAATTCAGGGGCATTTTTGATGTTAGCAACCGATTCCCAGCTGTCATGTTCCTTAAAATAGCCTCTCCAATGAATGAGGTATTCAAGTTTGCTGCATTTCATTCAAGAGTTCAGAATTTCTTCTGCTTCAAATTCTTCAGCTCTGTCAACTATGACAGGTGGTGGCAAAGGTGGTGCTTGTTGCAATTCAAAAGTTGGTCCTGTGAATGGTGACAACAAAGATTCATTAAAGACTAGATTTTTATGTCTCCATGTTTTCAGTAATTCCAATTTGTATGCCAATGATCTGATCTTCTTGATTATTTTGAAGAGTCCATATCATTTGTCTTAGCTGGTTGGTCTGTTTTGATATTTACACCTTCTAAGTAAACCAAGTCATCTGTTTTGTATTCCCTTGCTGGTCACCAATGTTTGTCATAAAAACATTTCATTGTCTCTGCAGCTGCTTTTAGAAATAACTCTGCTTCTTTTCAGATGTTTGTCATGTTGGTGATGAATTCAGTGGTGCTCTGTGATTTGACCAGTGTTCTTGGTTCAATTCCTTTCCAGGGGTGTTGTCCACTATTCAAATTATTCCTATACAGTGCAGTGCACACCATCTCTGGACTGCTTACTAACAATCCTGACACTTTCCCAACTTTCTGCTCATCTCTGGGTTTACTCAGGTTTACCCCAGTCCATTTCCATTTTTGTACTTATTTCATTTCAGCCACACACTATACTTTTCATAGTATATCTCTTTGCATTAACATTCAATTCATATTCCTTAGCCCTTGTCATATGCTCTCTCTCTCATAACCCACTTACTTCTCCATTGCACTAGTATGATTATTATAGTGCTCTGCATATTTACTTTGGTTATTTATATTTCTAGTATTTAAGTACTTCAAATGTATCATAGTACTTCAGTTTGTTAATTATACATGCAACAACTGCTAGTTCCTCTCCACTAGCAAAGCTACCTCTGACATTCTCAACATCCTCTGCTCTCTCAATCTCCTCTTGTCATCATTATTGCTCTCATGGTAAATCTCCAGTTCCCAGAGATTTCTCCTGACCAACCTCTGGTCAGGAAGCTGAGTTTGTGATCCATTATCCCTGTTCAACTTTGCTAATAGTAATCTGTAAATTCTGTAAATTGGATGTTAGAAACAAAGGGGGTGCAGCACATAAGCTGAAGCTGCCATCCATCTTGACCTCCTCTCTTTGACATAGCACTAGAACATGTTTCTGGAGATATCACTAGAGTCTCCAGTTACTTTCCTTTGTCCCTCCCAAGTTATTACTTGCCCAGCAACTCTAGATCTCACCTGGAAACAAGTTCTTGACACAAATATCCAGTTGACATGTGGACCTTGTTGTTATAGGAAAATACCACTAAGGCTAGCTATTCCAACCAATTGGTTTGTCAGTGATTAATGAAAATCCTTAGGTATTGTTCGATTTCCTGGTTGACATGTTCAGTTTGTCTGTCAGTCTGTGGATGATATGCTGTTGACAGGTTCTGTTGCATTCCTGTTAATTTAAATAGATCTGTCATAAATTGGGAAGCAAATTGAGATCCCCAATCACTGATGGCTCTTTGTGGAGATCCATGGTTACAGAATACATGGTCCCTGTATTCTTTGGTGATTCCTAAAGATGTGACATCATTGGTAGTTGGAATGAACTTGGCCGCTTTTGTGAATTGGTCAACAATGACTAGGATCATGTTATATCTGTATGATTCAGGTAGGGGTCCAATTAGATCCACCAATATAATTTCCCAAGGTTTTGATGGAATATAATTAGGTATCAGTGGTGCTGCAGGTGCAGTTCATCTTGGTTTGGTCCTTTGACAGGTTTCACAACCATCAATATAAAGGTAAACATCAGCCTGTATTCTTGGCCACCAATAATTCTGTGTGATCAATTCCTGGGTTTTATACCTTCCAGGGTGTCCACTAAGGGTGGCATCATGGTGTAGCTGGATGAGTCTTTCCTGTAGTTTCTTGTCTTTAGGTACATAGATCTGTTACATCCATGAGATTGTTCCATTATCAAGCTCTTTCCATCCTGGTTCCTTGTTTGCCAGGTATTTATCTATTATCTTATCTCTGTTCTTGGATAATCATTTAATCTGAGATAAGATTTTGGTATCTAGTCCAATGACATCATGTAAGGTGATTCAAAAAAGTTCTGGTTTTAACAGAACAATATCTTTATTGTCATTCACCCCCTTTTCATGACCTGCTTGTCTTGAGAGGTAGTCAAATTTTGCCATTTGTTTCCCTGCTTTATGATGAAGAGTAAAGTGATATTCTTGCATCTCAGTAATCCATCTGGCCTGACATCTGTTTAACTTCTGAGGTTTGTGGAAATATTCTAGATTTTTGTGATCTGTAAAGATCTCAAATATTTCCTTTGCTCCAAGAAGGTATTGTCTCCATTCAGATAAGCCAATCATGATTGCTACCATTTCTTTGTCATATATTTCATAATTTAGTTCTGTAGGGCTTAGGGCATGTGAAATAAATGCTATTGGCAACCAAGTTCCATCTGATTGTTTCTGAGACAATGCTCCTTCTGTTGCATAATCAGAAGAGTCAACTTCTGCTCAATATTGTCCATCATCATTGGGAATTGCCAGTACTGGTGCTAAAGTTATTTGTGACTTTAACTTGGCAAAAGCCTTATCTTGGCAATCTTCCCATATCCATGTGGCATTTTCAGTTAACTCTGTTAATGGTTTTGCAATGTCTGCAAATCCTTTAACAAATTGTCAATAGAAATTGACAAATCCAAGGAACTGTTGGACATCTCTTTTCACTTTTGGAGTTGGCCAGTTGATGACTCCTTCAAATTTTGCTGGATCCATGCATACTTTGTTGTGAGATACTAATAGTCCTAGGTATTCAACCTCTGCTTGTTCAAATGTACATTTTTCTGGTTTCAGGAATAACTTGTGCTTCTGTAGCTTATTAAGCACTTGTTTGACCATGATTTCATGTTCTTTAAGGGTGGCAGTAAAGATCAAGATATCATCCATGTAGATGATTACCTTTCCATCATCAATTTCTTCCTTAAAGATTGTATTCATCATTGTCTGGAAAGTTGCAGGGGAATTGGTAAGGCCAAAGAACATAAAAAGAGGTTCAAATAATCCTCTGTTGGTCCTGAATGCAGCTTTCCATTTATCTCCATCCTTAATCCATACATTGTTGAAACCCCATTGAACATCAAGTTTGGTAAAGTACCTTGCTTTCTGGAGTTTATCAACAAGTTCCTGTATCAGCAGCAGTGGATATCTATTTTTGACCATGATGTCATTTAACTGGCAATAATCTTGTACTGGTCTTAATGAGCCATCCTTTTTCTTGACAAAGAAGAAAGGTGATGCCATTGGAGATTTCAAAGGTCTGATCCATCCAGAGTCAAGGTTTTCTGTGAGGAAATTGTTGAGTTGTTTCTGTTCTGCTGAGTTCAAAGGATAGATTTTGCAATCTAATACCTTGGCATCTGGTACTAGTTCTATTGCATGATCCCATGGTCATCTTGGTGGTAGCTCATTAAACAATTCCTTGGTGAATAAATCCTTAAACATGTGATATATTTTTGGAACTGACTCCTCAAATGTTTTCACTTTCTTTTTCTTAAATTCCTCTTCAGTAATATTAGAGGATGTAGTTTGAAAAGTGCAGATCTCTATTTCCTGATTCAGGTTTACTACAAGGATTTTCTCTCCTTCTTCAATCTCTGGTTCATCAAGGGTTTCATCATCTGCATCAGGGTGTTCTGGGAGTATTAACAGAGTGCAGTCCATTGGGCATTGTGTAAACTTCACTTTAGATTGTTTCCAATCTATTTCAGGGTTATGAATTTTAAGCCATTCATATCCAATAAACATTTTTGCTTTTCCCAGGTTGGACACAGCAAAGCATAATTTTTCTTGATGATCTTTGATTTTGATCAAAATTTTGACATATTCCATAATTGGTCCTCCAGAGTTGAATGTGTTATCTGCATTGTATACAGGAATAGGTCTAGGATATTTCTTAGTATTAATTTCATTTTCTCTGACAAATGTAGAGTTGATGCAACTGCCAATACAGCCACTATCCAGGAGAGCAGTTATCTTGAATTTCTTTTGATCATCAAGGGTTAGAGCTATCAGATCTATATTCATCTGATTTCCATTGAATCTCCTAATATAGCATTTAGGTCCCTTTAATTCATTAAGAGCTTCTATGACTTTTATGTCATCTAAATTATTAAGCTCTTAAATTGTTTTATGGGAAACTTCTGCATGCTGTTTGCCATGTACCCAGATATTAAGTATGCCAATAGTCATATCAGGCTTATGCATTCTTAATTGTCTTGCTGTCCACTTTGCCATGCCTGGTGTGACTGTTTTGTTTTCAAATCTTTGCACTGACTCCTTCTGCTTCTGTGGTAATAAACTATCAAATTTCAAATCCAGTAAAACTACTGT
>JASFDD010000646.1:0-11581 GCA_036937055.1 Nidula microcarpa | reverse complement strand
CTCGTAGTATGTGAGATAAGTGAGATACGGGCAGGCAAACAGGGGCCTGGGAGTAGGGGATGCGCGGCGGGGGTGTGTGCGAATGTGGGTTAGTAGTAATAGGACGTCAGGAGATGGTCGTGGGTATCGGGTCCCGAGTGGTGTGTATCCGAGTAAGCAGGTGTCCAGGATAGTCCTGGACGTCGTTAGACGCTGGGTGGGACGTTGCGTGCTGTGCGCTCAGGTGAAAGCAGAGGGAAAGTCGTGATGAGTCGTGGTCAACGTCGAGCTCGACGTCAAATCAGCTGCTGATGTCGATCAACACCAATCGCACCACTTCGTTCCCTGGCCCGAGCACACCACGTGTCCACCGATCCGCTTTTGGAAGCTCTCCTCGCACCGTCCTCTCCTTATTCACAGACGGCGACTTCCGTTAGCGTTATTTTCAGAGAAACGTTCAGCGTTGGATGCTAGGGAACTCAAGCAGCCGTTCAACTTTTGGAAACCACTTGAAGCCGCCCACTGTCAACGACATAGTTTTGATCTGACGTCGTGGTCTCCTGTTCTAGCTGCTCGATGAACGGTCCTCTACAACCTACTCTTCAATTTCCGGGGAAATGCTTATCCAGCTCTACCATCGAACGAAAAAGTGCTATCAAATCTCTATATTCACACTCAACGCCACCATCCTCTTTGGCGTGCACCACCCAGCGCCCATCCGCTCCCACCTTGTTCGCCTCCTATCGTGATTTGAGAAAAGACTCTACTTCCATAGCTACCTGGCCCAATGGTAGTGCTTTTAGCTTCGATGGCCGACGACACAAAAAGGTTAAAGGTTTGAGTTTTTGCCCGCTCCGCCTAGAATTCTGCAACATTCGTACTCAAACCATTTCGCTCGAAGGTACATGATCGACAGCGTTATCTTTTAAATTTAGGAAGGAAGTGGTATGCACAGATTCAGGACAGAGAGCTCTGCGAATTCTGCGATGCTCAGCTGCACTGCTACGGAAGCTCGAATTGGAAATGAATTGATTCTTTCCAGCCAGATTTACGCTCAGGTCTCTGGATGACTGACAGCTGTCTGGCCCTGCGACTCGGGCGCGTCTTAATCTGTGGTTACAGGACCGTCCGCAGTCCATCTCGAGCTCGTCGCGGCTCGGCTTGGCAATGGCTTGACGGCTCCCACAGCACCTTTGATTCAAAAGAAACCAAAGATTGTACACTCTTACTTCGCGTTTCAGTGCAAACGCTGTGGTGATCCTTGACCACTGGCATGCCTTTCTACTCGGTTTCGTCATCTATGCAGGTACGGGACGTCTGCTTTGAATATTTAGTACACCGCTCCAGAGTACTCTATACCGTGGTGTCATAGCCGGTTTCAGACTGCGCTTTCAACCCCCACGTCCATCACGACGATTGCCCTCTAGATCTTTTACAGGCACGTCAAAATGTACCTACTCACTATGACCCGCCGTCCACTACTCGTTCTGCCGTCCGCTCACGACTCGGCACGAACCCCACCCAACCCCCGAGTCCACCTACTGTTGACTTTGCTTCTTCAAGTTATACTTCATCGGTTTATCCAACACGATTGAAGTTGAACCTCCACTTCGCTGATGCTAGTGCCGAATGAGATGCTCGTTTTGCACTTGGTTGGATGAATGCGTTCTAAGAGAGTCCTTGCAGGTAAGAATCTACATTCTTCATTCTCCCTTCCTTGCCTTCCGTTTCGCTTCCCGAAAGAGTCACCCTGCCTCTCCTTCGTTCTTCTATCGCTTGTATTCTTTATCGTTACCATACCTCTTCCTCTCCTTTCACTGCACTGATTCCACAATCCTACTGACGTTTACTTATTCTGACAGATGTAATTCGACGAAAATTCCCGGTGTTCTTTTCAGAGCATCTATCTTCTCCCGGGAAACGGATATTGAGATTCTTGTACAATCCGGCTGAATGTTTCAGGCTCGAAATTTCAGCTTCATGTTCAGTGAGCCGACTCACATGAGCCTGAGATGCGCCCTGACTATCGTGCTGTACTACGTTACTCGTCAGATCCACTCGTCCCCCCAGCGCCCACCAAATCTCTCGGCGAATCCTATGGAGCCGCTTCATGAAACTGAATTGTTCATGGTAAGCAAGCCTCATTTTGCACTGCGCACGTCTCATCGATATTCTTTATCTGAATCTTCCGAACAATAGCTCCCCGTTCGCGCAACATCAACAATCCGATGCCTCGATCTTCCAGACGAGTCGTGTGGAATTGTTCCCGGAGTAAGACTCCGCATAAGTATTTAACCGGACAAATACGTCGTCTCTGCTATTCCATCATCTTTCTTTCTTTTAATAAGCAGTGGCTCCTCAAGCTTTACCTCACCAGTACGATGCCGGTCCTCTGCATCCCTACACCTACTCAACGATCTGCAAGGCTATTCCCTGCCTTTCCTGCATGCCCTCTCTAGGAGGTATTTTGGAGGATGGCACTCGGTGAATACACTTTATTTCGCTCGGGGATGCAACCGTTTTGGCTTACTTCAGTATTTTCGCTTCTAGCGATGACGGAAGCGGAAGATCGAGCTAAGAACAAAGGAGAAAAGAAAGCTCCAGCTGAGAAAGAAATAGGAAAGAAAGGGTGTGTCGATGTTTAGGAGGAGGACAGCACAGCACGGGAATCTCGACGCGCAAACTTCAAGACGGCAAGTCCAAAAACCAAGAAAGTAAGTATATATCAAGGCACTTCAGACCCTCTCCTCTCCTCGCTCTTTCACTACTGCTTCCACGTGTATGACCTTCTCTTTCTCCCCTCGCCGTTTCCCTCTCAGTCATCGTGCTTGCGCTTCCGACACGTGCGTCCGTTGTACAGAGCTATCGTGTGAGACTTCTTGAGATTAAGTATGGCGGTCGCGATGCTGAGGTGTCTGTCGACCGAGACTCAGGAAACCCACGAAGGCGAATCTAGGACTCCATCCCCTCGCGAGCCTCTCGACAAGTGGGCTGCAGTCGCCGTGCAGCATCATGCACGCGCGGCCACTCTCGTCGATCCTGGTGAACGTCTTCCGGAAGTCTACGCAGTATAGTTCCGGGGCCGGGCGATGGTGCATAAGAACTGGCCAAGGGCTGCGAGGATGTGGGGATTTAGGCGCAGGTGAGGCTGTTAAAGCGTGGAAAGGAGAGGGACAACCGGAAGACAAGGTGCATTCGGGTGCGACGCGCAGAGGTTGTGGAGGAACAGTGGATGAAGGTATGCAAGGTGCTAATATCTGTGTCGGGATCGGGTGGCGGAAGCTGTTGAGGAATAGGGATGTAAGTCGTGCACGAGCGGAGAGAGGAGGGGGAGTTTCCCAATCGTAGCTGCCGTTGCCTGCTGACGCCCAATTCCGTCCTGTCATCGGGCCCCGCCATTTATCAATCTCTGCCCCGCTGTCTGCGGCTTTCGATTCTACTTCGTGAATATAGATGCGCTAGTCACAAATAACCACAAACTGGGATTTACTAGAGCTACATAAGGTATGTGTTTCTTCTTTTGCTGCTATCTTCTCCGTCCGTAGTATTATCCTTGCTCACATCGTGTATTATTTTCTAGCCAGGCGCAGGCTATATTTCTTCCAACGGCGCCTGCCCTCATACACGATGCGACGCCGTTGTCGAGGGAAATATCGTAGGCTCGTTTCCTTCATCTATCCTACATGTGGCAGGCAAACTCATGTGCCTATTTAAACAAATTGACTGGAGTATTACCTCACTCGTGTACCAGCACGAGACTTGAACACCAGCTAGCAACCAGTGGGGCATCAGTTATGCATCGACCATCGCGTTTTTTTCCCACAGGAAGCGGTATCTACATGTGTGAGTTCTTTTCCCAGGTCAAAGCAGGTCCTTCTCCCAAATCGAAGCAAGTTCATTCTGCAGTTCAAAGTGCGCTCCCCCCAGTTCAGCACGCGATCTTTTCTCATCGTCAGCCGTTCTTCTGGTTTTGCACGGCCATTCATTCGGCGATCCTGAGACGGGCTCAGCACAGGCTTTTGGTGCACCTTATTCAAGGCACAGATGTGTACAGTCTTACACTGGTTAACGTATTTGGTATCAACGTGCAAGTCACCTGTGCTGCTCCTTTCCAACATACATGACTTTGAACAGTTGCCATTCCTGCTCGTTCTAACCCCGTCCCCTGGTTATATCGCTCCCAAAACCTTACAATACTCCCTGCTGCAGTCTTCCTACTACCTTTTCGGGCCGAAATTTCTGCTTTATTATTATGTCTATTAGCAGCCGCCGCACTGGGTTGACATCACTTGGACAGCATGAGAGCCGGCATTCAGCACTTATCAACATCATTGACATGATCATTATTGATGACTGCATATATACATGCCTGTATAGCATTACCACGGGCTCCCTCTTTCTTTCTCACTGCCATCGTTCACTCGATTCGACACCCCAAACCTTGGAGAGACCATGCCCGCTTTTGCAAATGCACAAGAGTTCAACATTACCAACCCAACTTTCGCAGATGTCGCGGGTGATAATACTATCAATAACAACACCTATATAAATGACAATGCTAGTGAGCTAAAAGAGCGGCTCTCGGCGTTGAAGCCAGCAATTAGAGAAGGCTATAGAGTTCCACAGTGCATGGAGGGTACTCGTGAAGGAGTGTTTATGCAAGTCAGAAGGTGGCTAAATGATCTTGGTATGTTACAACTTCTCTTCCTCACAAATACAGAGCTCCTATTTTTGTTCTTTGCTTCGCTAGAACCCAGCACACCCAATATTATGTGGATAAGTGGCATGCCCGGTGCAGGAAAATCAGCAGTTGCTTCTAGCTTGGTTTCACAGCTAGATGGCCTTCGGCAACTGGGATCCTCATTCTTTTTCAAGAGAGGTGATGCAACTCTTGGGGATCCTGCTACACTTTGGCGGACTGTGGCTCATGATCTTGCTTATAACTTCCCATTTCTAAAGAATGATATTGCAGAATTTGCAAGCAGACCCACTTTCCGATCTGATGATATTGACCTACATTTCACTTGCCTAGTCAGGGAACCTCTAACCAAATATGCTGAACTACTAGCTCAGTCTTCACTAGTTATCATCCTGGATGCTTTAGATGAATGTGGCTCAGAGGAAGCTCACTCCCCTGAGAGGCTTGTACTACTCAAGACTATCTCCAAGTGGTGTCAGCTTCCTCCATGGGCCAAACTAATTGTTACTAGCCGGCCAGAAAGAGTACCTAGCTCATTTAACAACCCATATCTATGTTTCAAATTTACTCTGAAGACTGGGAGTGAAGTCACTGTTGATACCAATAAAGATGTTCAATTTTTCTTTGAGAGGAGCTTTGCTGAACTTAGCAGCTGGCATAGCTTGGAGCCAACATCACAGCAAATTCTGCAGCTTACTCAGAAAGCTGCTGGGCTGTTCATCTGGGCAAAAACTGCAGTTTCATTTATGGTCCAGGAAGGATCAGAGGAGGAAGCTGACCCTGAAATGAAATTGAAGGGTCTACTGTCTGGGGAACCTCACAAAGGAGGAAATGATGTTGATTTGCTGTATCAGGAGATTATGTATTTTGCTTTCCATGCATGGGATAAAGGGCAACTAGAGTTACTTCGACTAGTGCTTGGAAATATTATACTTGCCAAATCACCATTAAACTGCAATGATCTAATTGTTTTGCTGGGAAAATCAGGAGACAAAGCAGTTATGAGGCAGGTGCTCAAAATCATAACCCGTCTATCCTCTGTACTCTATATTGGGGAGGATGACAAATTGTATCTTAGGCATTTGTCATTCTCTGAATATCTCACAAGAAGATGTAATTTGGTTCAGTTTAAAATTGATTTAGCAGAACATTACCTTCTCATGGCATTGTCATGTTTAGCAATCCTGAACCATGAGCTAAAGTTCAACTTATGTGGTTTGGAAACCTCTGTTGTGACCAATCAACAAGTGGAAAACCTGGAAGAGACTATCCAAAAATGTATTCCTAGCCACTTGTCCTATTCAAGTCTCTTCTGGAGTGCACATGTTCTGGATACAATGCAAGAAGAAGTTGATAAAACACAGCTCTGGAATGATCTCAGTTATTTTTTCCAACACCAGTTTTTGTATTGGTTGGAAGT
Source organism: Nidula microcarpa (assembly GCA_036937055.1). Lineage (NCBI taxonomy): Eukaryota > Fungi > Basidiomycota > Agaricomycetes > Agaricales > Nidulariaceae > Nidula > Nidula microcarpa. Next base: position 5,483 of record JASFDD010000646.1, on the reverse strand, counting down.
GATGAGTCTTGTTGGTGCTGTTCAAGAAGCTCTCATAGCATTGCATTCATTGACTCCCTGTTTTACAGTAAGTTTGAATAGTGGGGCTTATTATCAAATTTTTAAAATTTCTTCAGCAGGGTAACACTCATACAACACTTTTAAACTTCATCAAAGATGCAAGTAGATTTGTGTCAAATTTCCACACACCCATTTCCCAAAGTGCTCCACACATATACATTTCAGCTCTCCCATTATCTCCTAAGGAGTCTGTGATTAAGCAACAGTATCTACCACAATTTCCAAATATACTCAAGTTTAATCAAGGAGAAGATGACTATTGGTCAGCTTGTACAAATGTGTTAATTGGTCATACAAGTCAGGTCCTATCTGTTGTGTTCTCTCCTGATGGGAAGCAAGTTGCCTCTGGATCAGAAGACAAAACAATTCGCATTTGGGATGCTGCAACTGGCCAGATGGTGGCTGGACCTTTTGAAGGTCATTCAAGTTGGGTCCAGTCTGTGGCATTCTCACCTGATGGGAAGCAGGTAGTCTCTGGCTCTGGTGATGAAACAGTGTGCATCTGGGATAGTGCCACTGGTCAGAGAGTGGCTGGACCTTTTGGAGGTCATTTCAGTTGGGTTCAGTCTGTGGCATTCTCACCTGATGGAAAGCAGGTAGTCTCTGGTTCATCTGATGAAACAATCCGAATTTGGGATGCTAAAACTGGTGAGATGGCAGCCTTACCTTTTGAAGGACACACAAAAGAAGTGAATTCAGTTGCATTTTCACCTAATGGGAAGCATGTGGCCTCTGGTTCACATGATAAAACAATCTGTATTTGGGATGCTATAACAGGCCAGATGGTAGCTGCACCTATTAAAGGCCACTCAAGTTGGGTCCGATCTGTTGCATTCTCATTTGATGGAAAACAAATAGTCTCTGGCTCAGATGACAAAACAATATACATTTGGGATGTTGCAACTGGTGGGAAAATTGCTGGACCCTTCAAAGGCCATTCAAGTTCAGTCCGATGTGTTGCATTTTCACCTGATGCAAAGAAGGTAGTCTCTGGCTCAGGTGATGCAACACTCTGTATCTGGGATGTTGGAACTGGACAAATGATGACTGGGCCTTTTGAAGGACATATAGATGAAATTAATTCAGTTGCTTTTTCTCCTGATGGCAAGCAACTGATCTCTGGGTCAGATGACAAAATGGTCCGTATCTGGGATGCTGCAGCTGGTCCAATGGCAGCTAACTCCCTTGAAGCTCATTCAAGCTGGGTTTGGTCTGTTGCATTTGCACCTGATGGAAAACATGTTGTCTCTAGCTCAGCTGATGAAACAATCCGCATCTGGGATGCTGAAACTGGCAAGATGGTAGCTGGACCTTTTGAAGGCTTTTCAAGTCAGGTTCAGTCTGTTGCATTTTTATCTGATGGGAAGCAGGTAATTTGTGGCTCAGCTGCTGAAGGGTTTATTGGAAACCCCTCAATTTATGTCCAAGCTCTTGCACTCTCACCTGATGGTAAACAGATGGTGTCTGGCTCAGCTGATGAAAAAGTACACATCTGGGATGCTGCAACAGGTGAGATAGTGGCTGGACCCTTCATAGGCCACTCAGACTGGGTCCTGTCTGTCACATTTTCACCTGATGGGAAACAGGTGGCCTCTGGCTCAAGTGATAAAACAGTGTTTGTCTGGGATGTCAGTACAGGCCAAATGGTGGCTGGACCTTTTGAAGGGCACACAGGTGCAATCAATTCAATTGCATTTTCACCTGATGGGAAGCAGATAACCTCTGGCTCAAGTGATCAAACAATGCTCATCTGGGATGTTGGCACAGGCCAGATGGTGGCTGAATGTTCTCAAGGACACATAGGTGAAATCAATTCAGTTGCATTTTCACCAGATGGGAAACAGGTAGTTTCTGGCTCAGCTGATAAAACAATCTGTATCTGGGATGCTGTGACTGGCAAGATGGTGGCTGGACCTTTTGAAGGACACACAGGTGGAATCAACTCAGTTGCTTTTTCACCTAATGGGATGTGTGTGGTATCTGGTTCAGATGACAAAACAGTGCGCATTTGGGATGCTGCAATTAGGAGTGTGGGACATAGGTCCTTTCAAAACCTCTTAAGTTGGAACTTGTCCATTTCATTGCAATCTGATGGAAAGCAGGAGGTCTCTTCATTTGTGGTAAGTCCAGCTTTCTCTGTTTCTGTAAGTTAATATATTAAGATTGCTTTATTACAGGATTTAGTTGATGTGCATATTGCTGACATTTTGTCATCTTCCAAAGTTCTTTTATCTTGCTTGGATTATGATTCAAATGGTTGGGTTTCTGGCAGTTACATATCCCAGTGCTCTCTCACATTATCTCCACAACCACTCTTATTTTGGCTGCCACTTCATATGCGCAAAGGACAGATCAGTAGGGAAACACTTCTTATTATTGGTCACTTTAAGACAGTGCAATTGGACTTCACCAAGTTTGTGTGTGGTGCATCCTGGACAAAATGTTATAGCCCAGATGCTTCCCCCTTCATTACATCACTTGATCCTGGCAGATTATTTCCCAGAGTGATTGTCAAGGTGAATATATTTATTTTTTGTGGTAATCATTCAAACTCATTTTATTTTCTATGACAGGAGTCTATTACCCCTCTAGGGTATATTTCATGGCAAATGTTGGGATATCTCTCTTTCTTTTTCATCCCCTTTATATCCATTTTCTATTACCACCTTTAGTTTTGATGTATTTATTAAATCTATACTACCAACTAGTAGAGTCTTTATTAGTAGGGTCAAAGCTCTCTCATCTTAAATTGTATAAAATATTTTGCCAATCATGACAGACACAAGTGTTGAAACTTCATTTTATCGGTTCCAAACTGTCAGGAAATACAGAAATAGTAGTCTCTCATAGCCTGATCTAAAAGATAGAAGACTATCCTTCTATCTATTAGAGAAGATATTTCCAGTCACTTTCGCATAAAAATTGGTAGAAAAATAAAAAGAAAGGAATGTATATGTTGCTTAGTGGTAAGGGGGAGGATTGTGCTGTACTATGTATGTAGCATCGGAGATAGCAAATAAGCGACAAAATAAAACGTAAAATGAGAGTGGTTGCGTGGTTATTTTATACCGTAAGATATTTATTATAGCTATGAAGTCCTGTTCTTCTTCGTGACCCAGCAGGAAACCAAGATGAAGGCAAGAAGGGAGAGGTATGACAATGTAATAAGTACAAGAAAGGAGGGTGCGGTTAATAATTGAAATGAGCAGCAAGCAGCGAAAAGGCGGTGGTTGACATAGATAGATAGGCAGATCAATGTGGATGAAGCCTACTGCTCAGGATAGCTTCGGCCATCATCCAGATAGAGCCAGTAAATAGCGCCGCGGAAGGTAGAGCACCTGAATAAATATCCTCCTTTCCTTGTGGGAAGTGCAGGGAGAGAAGCGGATCATGAAATAGTATGTCCCATCGTGCGTTCCAGGGCCGCCGAAGTGTGCCGTGGCCATGGCCGTGGGTGGAGGAGCAGCTGGTTGTCAGACACAGCTGACCACTGCGTAGAATGTACCTCGTACGTGATCGAGTGAGGGACGTACAAGAGAGCGACTGAGGAGGGGAGGATGCGAATGGAGAAGATGAGGATCCCGAGAGGATATTGACACCGACGTCGACGTCTAACGGGTGAAGTGAATAAGAACAGTGAGGTGGGCATCCGGACATATAGTTGGCTTGAGTCGACATTCTTGCCGCACGAGGAATGCAATCGAGAGCGTTCCGGCCGGGATTGGCCGGCGCGCGTATACCATGAAACGACGCTCCAACGCTACGAACGTGAACGAAGCCGTCGTCCTGTTCCCAAATCGCATCACTATATCGGGCGTTCCCCCGCCGCACCACTGCACGCCTCCCGCACCGCATGTCCCATGCTACACGACCTAAGCACCCGCCTCTGCCGCTCCAGACCCCCAGGCTCCCGTCTCCCCATCCACGCTCGTGTCCACCACCTCGCGCAGCGACTTGCTTGTCCCCTTCGGCTCCTTATTCGTCCCCGACTTCTGCTCCTTACTCTTCCCCGCCGCGCGCCCTTTAGAATTTGACTTGGGCTTCATCGCGTCCACGCGGGATATCGGCGCCGCGTCGAGCGCGGCAATGCGGGACTTGACGCTGCCTGGTTTTGCGGCGGATGCGGATGAGGAGGAGGCGGAGGAGGCGGTGGAAGTGGAGGTGAGAATGGATGGAGGGGGGTGGACGAGCTCCGTCTCGGGGGCGAAGGAGACGGAGGAGCGGGGTTTATGCGCTGCTGTGGAGGAGGAAGGGTGGGATTTGAGGGAGGACGACGAAGGTTTCGGCTTCAGTGACGAGCTAGACGGCTTCGGCTTTACAGACGAGGACGAGGATACGGCCGCCTTGAGCGACGACGCCGACTCCTGCCCCTTCAACGATCCTTTACTCGGGCTGTTCGCGCGCGAACGCACGATCTCCACGACTGGGAAGATACCGGAGCGCGCGGGGGAGTGGTCTGCGCGGCGCGATGGGGAGGGCGATTGCGGTGCAGGAGGGGGCGAGTTGCGTGCGGAGTCAGGGGTGAAGGACGCTGAGAGCGGGCTCCGCGTCAGCGCAGGCTTGCTCTTCCCCTTGCCCTTTGCGGGCTTAGGCTTCGGCTTGCGTTTCGGCGAGGGCGAGGAGGAAATAGAGGCAGAAGGTTGAGGTGGGGGGTCCACGTCCATTGCGTCCTCCCCTCCCTCCGGCTCCGAATCCGAGTTCTCGATCATAGCTTTCGACTTGAACCTTCTCACCCCCGGTCCGGCACTCGTGCGCTGTTTCTTCGGTGCGCGGCGGCGGGTGCTGCTCGCATTGCTTCGTCCGCCCACCGACTCCTCCTCCTCCTCCTCCTCCCCTACTTCGTTATTATCATGTGAATTCGCGTCATCGTCATCGGACTCCTCCTCCTGAGGCATAGCGACCGAGCGTCTGCGCTTACGGGTCGACCGCGAGCGCGCGGGGAGGGGGTCGTGGCACCGCAGGGCAGAGCAGGAGGTGAGCTTGTCGTCGTGCGGAGTGGAGTCAGCACGGAAGCGGGCGCGTTTGGTGTCCGTCTGTAGGGGAGGGGAGAGGAGTCAGTTTGTGCACGTGATGATGGAGAGGAGGAAGAGAGAAGTGAAAGGAGTGAGAAAGGGTTAAGAAAGGGAACGAAAGGTAAACACGGGGAGAAGTGGCAGAAGGGGGGATGGGAAGGAATAGGGAAGAAAGGGGGAGGGGTCAAAGGAGTAGAGAGGAGAAAAGTGTAAGGTGAAAAGAGTGAAAAGAAAAGGGAACGCGAAAAACAAACGCAAAAAGCAGTAGCAAAAAGTGCAAAATGCGAAGAGAAGAACAAACGCGAAAGACAAGGAGAAAAGCAGATAAGAAAGTAACGTACCGTATGCCTCCCCTCATAGCACCACCCATCCGGCGGCCCCATATCGCCATCTCCCTCCACCGTCTTTGCA
>JASFDD010000645.1:0-11586 GCA_036937055.1 Nidula microcarpa | reverse complement strand
GAGCAATTTGTGGGCCTACCAATCCATCCCCCAATCTCCCAACTTTAAGTGCCATGAAGTGCCGATCCCTTCACATCACCAATGCCAACAAACTGTAACAGCTATGTGGGAATTCCAGCGAATTCGCTGTACCATATCATATTATACAGTGTATACTACCTAATATATCTATTTGCTATTCACTGGTTCAGCAAATTCACTAAACCCATATCATATGGCACACTGTACGTGTTCGCTAGACCATATCATGTGGCACACTGTAACATCCCTACCTGATTATTATGAGCTTCAATCCTACTATTGAGTCCTTTTATATTCTAACCCCGCAATCCTATTACTAATCTCGTTGTCACTCGCAGAACACTACAAATTTAGAAATTTCTTTCCTAGTCCAAAAAAGTGAAATACTGTGGGAAGGAATGAGATCATGTGTCAAATGCATTCCTTTTATATGTTTCACCTCAAGAAAAAAGTTATAAAATTCTAGAAAATTTCCTTCCCTATGAATAGCGCTTGCCAATTACTCATGAGGTCATGAATGGCACTATACACGCCTCATCTTGCTCAACCATCGTCCGTGTCAAAGACGAAATATCCTGACTCTGATTCCTGAGGAACGAAGGCTTCAAATAAGTTCCACGTCTAACTTGGGGGAAACTAATACACACCTGCTCTTCACTATGCTCGAGCCTCAGCGCTGCCGCCAACATTCTTACACTTGCCGACGCTTGAAGCTCGGATCCCATACGTACATACAAGCGACTGGTTTCCAAAATCCTACAACATGCGACACAGCTGCACGCTTGAGCACGAGTTGCACAAGATCGCGTCGTCCCTCTCTCGTCGCGTATTCAAGCGGTGTGCATTTGGCTTTGTCACTGGATCCGGCTTCGATGGTTGTACGCTCTAGCAGCAGCTTCATAATATCAAGGTGGCCATCCTCGGCTGCGAGAGAAAGGGGTGTACACTCGTCGTTGTCCTTTGAGTCTACATCAACATCTGCGCGCTCCAGTAGCTGCTTCACAACACTGCCACGGCCATATCTGGATGCGAACGCGAGCGGCGTACGACCGCCTTTGTCCTTCGAATCTGCTTTAACATCTGGACGCTCGAGCAGCAGCTTTACCACAGAATGGTGACCCTTTTCGGCCGCTAAAGAGAGTGGTGTACGACCTTCCTTATCCTCCGAATCTGCTTCAATATCTACATATTCAAGTAGCGCCTTCACGACAGACTCCAGTCCGCTTCTTGCCGCATAACCCAACGGCGACCGACCATGACGATTTTGCTTATAATGGACTGAGACTTCAGGATGCTGAAGTAGTAGGTGTGCGATTGACTCCCTTCTATATGCAACAGCGAATATCAGTGGTGTTCGACCAACATTGTCTCTCACATCTGCTTGAACATCTGGACGCTCAAGCAGAAGCTTTACGCTAGCGTCATCTCCATGAACAGCTGCTTCACAGAGTGGTGTCCGACCAAGTTTGATGTCTCTTGGATTGATCTCAACGTCAGCACGTTCAAGCAGCAGCTTCATCACAGAACCCTTTCGGTTACGAGCAGCCAAGGCAAGTGGTGTGTAACCAAACTTGTCTCTCAAATTCGCATTGACATCTGGATGTCGAAGTAAAAGGTGCACAATAAGGACACGTCCTGCTATAACAGCAAGAGAGAGGGGTGTTCGACCGTTATTGTCTCTTGCATCAGCTTCAATCTCTGGATGCTTAAGCAGTAGCTTCACGACAGACTTTGATCGCTTTTCAGCTGCCATCCGCCCGAACCGTGATCCGGCTGCATAACCCAATGGTGTAAGACCCCTATGCTTTGATCTAGAGTTAACTGAGACCTCCGGGCACTCAAGCAGTAGTTTCACAACCGAATCACGGCCATCTTCTGATGCATAAGAGAGAGGCGTCCGACCATCTTCATCCTTCGAGTCTGCCTCCACGTCTGTGCGCTCAAGCAGCAGTTTCACCACCGAATCATGACCATCTTCCGATGCGAGAGAGAGAGGTGTCCGACCATCGTCATTCTTTAAGTCTGCTCCCATATTTGCATACTCTAGCAGCAGTTTCACCACTGAATCATGGCCATTTTGCAATGCAAAAGAGAGAGGTGTTTGACCATATTTATCCTTCGAGTCTGCTTCCACGTCTGCACGATCAAGCAGCAGTTTCACCACTGAATCACGACCATTTCGCGATGCGAAAGAGAGAGGTGTCCGACCATGTTTATCCTTTGAGTCTGCTTCCACATCTGCACGCTCAAGCAGCAGTTTCACCACCGAATCACGGCAATTTTGCATTGCGAAAGAGAGAGGTGTCCGACCATTTTTATCCTTCGAGTCTGCTTCCACGTCTGCACGATTAAGCAGCCGTTTCACCACCGAATCACAACTATATTGCGATGCGAAAGAGAGAGGTGTCCGACCATCTTTATCCTTCGAGTCTGCTTCCACGTCTGCACGCTCGAGCAGCAGTCTCACCACCGAATCATGAAGATTTTGCATTGCGAAAGAGAGAGGTGTCCGACCATTTTTATCCTTCGAGTCTGCTTCCACGTCTGCGCGCTCAAGCAGCCGTTTCACCATTGAATCACAACTATATTGCGATGCAAAAGAGAGAGGTGTCCGACCATCGTTATCCTTCGAGTCTGCTTCTACATCTGCACGCTCAAGCAGCAGCTTCACTACCGAATCACAGCCATTTTGCAATGCGAAAGAGAGAGGTGTCTGACCATTTTTATCCTTCAAGTTTGCTTTCACATCTGCACGCTCAAGCAGCAGTTGCACCACAGAATCACAACCATTTTGCGATGCGAAAGAGAGAGGTGTTCGACCATCTTCATCCTTCGAGTCTGCTTCTACGTCTGCACGCTCAAGCAGCAGTTTCACCACCGAATCACAGCCATTTTGGGATGCGAAAAAGAGAGGTGTCTGACCATATTTATCCTTGGAGTCTGCTTCCACGTCTACACGTTCAAGCAGCAGTTTCACCACCGAATCACGGCCATTTCCGGATGCAAAAGAGAGAGGTGTCCGACCATCTTCATCCTTCGAGTCTGCTTCTACGTCTGCACGTTCAAGTAGCAGTTTCAGCACCGAATCACGGCCATTTTGCAATGCGAAAGAGAGAGGTGTCCGACCATCTTCATCTTTCAAGTTTGCTTCCACATCTGCACGCTCAAGTAGCAGTTTCACCACTGAATCATGGCCATTTTGCATTGCGAAAGAGAGAGGTGTCCGACCATATTTATCCTTGGAGTCTGCTTCCACGTCTGCACGCTCAAGCAGCAGTTTCACCACTGAATCACGGCCATTTTGCGATGCGAAAGAGAGAGGTGTCCGACCATCTTCATCCTTCAAGTCTGCTTCTACGTCTGCACGCTCAAGTAGCAGTTTCACCACTGAATCACGGTCATTTTGCAATGCGAAAGAGAGAGGTGTCCGACTATATTTATCCTTCGAATCTGCTTCCACATCTGCACACTCAAGCAGCAGTTTCACCACCGAATCACGACCAACTTCTGATGCAAAAGAGAGAGGTGTTCGACCATCTTCATCTTTTGAGTCTGCTTCCACATTTGCATACCCAAGGAGCAGTTTCACCACCAAATCACAGCCATTTTGTGATGCAAAAGAGAGAGGTGTCCGACCATCTTCATCTTTCAAGTCTGCTTCCACGTCTGCACGCTCAAGCAGCAGTTTCACCACCGAATCATGGCCATTTTGCAATGCGAAAGAGAGAGGTGTCCGACCATATTTATCCTTCGAGTCTGCTTCCACGTCTGCACGCTCAAGCAGCAGTTTCACCACCGAATCACAGCCATTTTGGGATGCAAAAGAGAGAGGTGTCCGACCATATTTATCCTTCGAGTCTGCTTCTACGTCTGCACGCTCAAGTAGCAATTTCACCACCGAATCACGGCCATTTTTCAATCCGAAAGAGAGAGGTGTCCGACTATATTTGTCCTTCGAATCTGGTTCCACGTCTGCACACTCAAGCAGCAATTTCACCACCGAATCACGACCAAATTCCGATGCGAAAGAGAGAGGTGTCCGACCATCTTCATCTTTCGAGTCTGCTTCCACATTTGCATGCTCAAGCAGCAGTTTCACCACCGAATCACGGCCATTTTGCGATGCGAAAGAGAGAGGTGTCCGACCATCTTCATCTTTCAAGTCTGCTTCCACATCTGCATGCTCAAGCAGCAGTTTCACCACTGAATCATAGCCATTTTGCAATGCAAAAGAGAGAGGTGTCCGACCATATTTATCCTTCGAGTCTGCTTCCACATCTGCACGTTCAAGCAGCAGTTTCACCACTGAATCACGGCCATTTTGTGATGCGAAAGAGAGAGGTGTCCGACCATCTTCATCTTTCAAGTCTGCTTCCACGTCTGTGCGCTCAAGCAACAGTTTCACCACCGAATCATGGCCATTTTGCAATGCGAAAGAGAGAGGTGTCCGACCATATTTATCCTTCAAGCCAGCTTCCACATCTGCACACTTAAGCAGCAGTTTCACCACCGAATTATGGCCATTTTGCGATGCGAAAGAGAGAGGTGTCCGACCATCTTCATCCTTCGAGTCTACTTCCATGTCTGCACACTCAAGCAGCAGTTTCACTACTGAATCACAGCCATTTCGTGATGCGTAAGAGAGAGGTGTCCTACCATCTTCATCCTTCAAGTCTGCTTCCACATCTACACGCTCAAGCAGCAGTTTCACCACTGAATCACGGCCATTTCGCGATGCAAAAGAGAGAGGTGTCCGACCATATTTATCCTTTGAGTCTGCTTCTACGTTTGCACGCTCAAGCAGCAGTTTCATCACCAAATCACAGCCATTTTGCGATGCGAAAGAGAGAGGTGTCCAACCATCTTCATCTTTCGAGTCTGCTTCCACGTCTGCACGCTCAAGCAGCAATTTCACCACCGAATCACGTCCATTTCGCGATGCAAAAGAGAGTGGTGTCCGACCATATTTATCCTTCGAGTCTGCTTCCACGTCTGCACGCTCAAGCAGCAGTTTCACCACCGAATCATAGCCATTTTGCGATGCGAAAGAGAGAGGTGTCCGACCATCCTTTCTCCTAGAATCTGCTTGAACATCTGCCCGCTGAAGAAGCAGCTTCACAATGCAATTGTGACCATTTCCTGAGGCGAAAAATAGCGGCGTACGACCTTCTTTGTCCCTCGAATTTACTATAGCATCTTCACGCTCGACCATCAACCTCACAATAGACTCCAGCCCATTTTCTGCTGCATAAGATAGTGGCGTTCGCCCAAGCTCATCTCTCGAATTTGTGTTAATGTCTCCAAAGTCTAAGAGCATCTTCACAATTGATTGACAACCATGCTCTGCAGCTAGTGACAACGGCGTCCTTTTGGTTTTTTCAGTTTGTGACTCACGTAGGAGTGGCAATAGTCCGAGCATTTTATGGAATAGCTTGTTGCATTGCGTCATTGCCAAGATGTGGATAATGTTACCATATGCAACTTTTTCGCGGGACCAAGATCGATAGGACTTGAAAGACATGCAACTTGCTACGTGTGCATTCATGCGCGAATTGAGAGAAATTAAAACACCCTCACAAACGTCATCTTCTATATCACCGAGATATTCAGGCCAATTACATGCTGCATGCTGTACAAAACTCCAGTTTTGCAGCTTTCCCAATATATCTGAGTTGTTCATCTGTGAAATATCTTCGTCGAAGACATCTAGAGACAAATATCCAAGACAGGTGCGAGCCATATCAAGTTCTGCAATAGGGAGTGAGGATTTGATTGTGGAAAAGAATTCTTGAGCAGTGTAGTCTGAAAGCGGCGTTTACTAAGTATACTTGTTCATGCACAAATAGTTGTATACTTACGGACGAATTTAACGATCCGTGAACGTTCTTCGATAATTACTAAACCAGCACAGACAGATGTCAACATGCTTTCTTCGTGAATGTCAAACTCGTCTAATTCCTTCATATCTGGTTTCACAGCAAGCGCGTGTTGGAGCTCCTTGACTCGAAGACTTCCTCGTGAATATGTTAGCCACGACAGGAGGTGGAGTGCAAGTTTCCTGCGCCAAGACTCCTGTTCGTTGATACGGTCCAGAATCTGTTGATACGCTGGGTCGATGTCTTCTGAGAGACGCTCAAGAGCGTTTGCGACATCTCTTGGGAGAGCAAGCCTGGAAAGAGAATTCATATGCAGTTCTGCCAGCAAAAACCTTAGAGATACCCATTAGTTTATACCTTTGAACTTTCAAGTAGATTCACGACTCACCGAGTACCGGAAACATTTGACACCTTCTCCTTTACCTTCTTGAATAGATCTCCCTTGAGCCTACGTCGGAATTTTGAATCTTTCTCGATTCGCTCTTCAATGTATCGTTGCGTATCTGCGACAGTAGCTTGAACTTCCACTCGATGTGCTTTATACCGTGCAGTAAATATGGTTTCAATGTTGCCAATAACGCGCGATGTAACCATTAGCTTGACATTTTTTCCTCCTAAATGTAGGATAAAGTCAAGCAATTCGATAATTTCGTCATCGTTCATTTCTGACTGGAATTCATCTAAAGCATCAAGAATGATATCGATTGGGCCAGCCAACTGTAACCCTGTGGTTAATGCCGACTTCGCGTCTTCGATGGAAAGGGGTTTAGATGGGTTGTGACCGTGAACATCTTCTAGGCCTGCGAATAGTTGGGGCTTAAGCTCGTAAAACTGTCTGAGAAGGCTCCGGATAATATCGTCCGATTTGACGTCCTCTTGAGTCTTGTAGTCAAAGTATACAACCGCCACTAGAGAATTTTTGACCACATATAGGAAATGATCACAGACGAACGATCTTTGTTTCGAGTTAAGATCATCCACCACAATCGGGTTTAAAGGAATGCTTACGCGATAATAGTTTTTCCAACACCGGCTGATATATTCGTCCATCAGCTGAAATATCTGCCATAGAGGCTGCTTCAATAACGTACGTATTCCGGGGCACCAAAGAACTGCCTCAGCCTCAGCTTCAAACCATTTCTTGAATCCTTCAGACTGAAGAAACCATTCACATGTATTCTTTGTGCGGTTTGCGAATGTCTGATGTTGGACAGGGACAAAGTCGAGTTTCGCGATCCACTTAGCGATTTCACGACGACGCTCCCCTATAATTTACCAAGAACATCAGTAAAACACATATTAACTGTTCACCACAAGGTAAAGCCTACGCTGCACAGCTGGATCTGGGACTGCATGACGGGATCAGCTACCAAATAAAGGCATACATTGCGAGGGACTCACAATTGTATTGATCTCCTGATATGTTGGTGAAAGATCCACCGTGAACGTTAGCGTTTCTTAAATCCATTAAATTAGTTGGCGACGTGACGGTCGACGAGCGAACTACATGAAAATCAGCTTTAGATAAGCGAGAATTCACCGACCAAATGTACCATGAGCCGTTTGAACAAGAGAAGTAGTTTTAAAAGATGACTTGCAGGCGGCTTTAGATATCATATGAGATTTATTTTCTGGCGTTATAGGATAGAGGGGACAAAAAATACCAGATTCTCTCACAGCCTGGAATGAACCTGCTTCCCATCCCTGAACCAGCGCAGCATGCAAGGCAGGATCACTCGTCAGGAGATGGGTGCAGTAATCGGTGCTGGTGCCCTTATTGTCGACGCAGCGATCGATGATCATCTTGAGCACAGAACTCTCCACCAATGACTTGAAAGAGTCAACCTGTAGTCCACTATAATCCGCATATGGATACTTGTTGATTATTAACTTGTCGATATCCGCATTCTCCATTATAACCGTTTCAAGGTTAGTCAGAGATCGATTAGTAGTCGCCATGGCCAGTGAGGTGGGAGGTCAAGGCGATATCGATGGTGAAGCGCTGGAAGCTGTTGACTCTCTCGCCATTGACAGCGTCTAATACTGGCATGTGTCATTGACGAAACTTCATGTTCCCTGCAAGGACCCTGTGATAAATATAAGTCAATAAGAACACTGAAGAGATCTGTTCTATTCGGCAGCCTGCGCCCGTTCGTTCGGCGGAGGAGCCACCGAGATAAAATACGCAGTGGGGGGAGGGGAGTGCAGTTGTGCAGTTACAAGTTTCTGGTGTCGGGGTCAGGTAAGATGGGGTCAAGATTCGAAGACAGCGGTTGTGCTGCGTTGAAGTGTGGCGAGTAGAGGATAACCCCACACTCGTATGAGTGCCCTCTGCAATATAATAAAAAGAGACATCCCATCAGTACGCAAACAAAGGAGGCGAGGAGAGAACATAATAATACGAGTAATATATATAGATTAAGCGTCTTCAGCCAATAATCGACACAGGTACGGCGTTTAGGGTATGGATCAGCCATCTTCCTCCATCGTCGCCGCCGCTACACCGTAGTTCTTCAGGGGATCCTTGCGCAGCGCCTCCGCCTCCGTCGTGGGGGCCAGCGTACACGCGTCGTGTTTCTTCACTTTGATTATGTAAGTGGTCGGGACGACGCGTGTGGAAGCGATGCCAGATACCTGCAGAGAAGATTTAATCGTGAGCAGATGTCGCGGTGAAAAAGAGTGAAAAAGAGAAAATCCACCTCGTCCCGGAACGGCTTCAACTTCGGTGTAGCAGGCACACTGGCAGCCTTTCCCTTATCAACAAAAGCCGCAAACCCGCCCTTCACCGGTGTCCTCGCCACCGCCTCCTCTTTCCCCTTCTTCCCCGCAGACCCACTTGCAGGCAGCGGCACCGGCGGCGGGGGCATCTCGCCCGTCCCCGGCTTCAGATCGCGGTAAATTGCGATCTTCGACGCCCCCGACGAAGAACCGGACGCGATGCGCTTAGATTTCCCCGCCTGCCGCATCGTGTTCCCAACGAGCTTCTTCGTCTCGGGAACGTTCTCCTTCACGCGCGTCTTGCGCGTGCCGAGGTCCGTCCATGTATTGCTGAGCGCCGCGTCTGACTGGGAGGAGCCGGAGGGGTTGACGAAGACCTGCAGGCGGATGTTGGAGCCAGAGGAGGGAATCCGGGAGGAAGAGGAAGAGGAGGGGGGCCGGGAGGTGGATGTGAATGTGGAGGCGAGGGCGGTGTGTGCGGCCTGGGTGGTGGTAGCAGCAGGAGCGGGAGGAACGAGCATGTTTGACATCATGCGTTTTTGAAAGTCGTTGTACCGGTTTTCGAGGTGGTCAAGCGGCACGGCACGGCGTGCGAAGTCGAGGGCGTAGGCGTCGTCTGCCTCTTTCCGCCGAATGGACATACAAATACGAATTAGCATCCTATTAAGAACGAGAACATGAAAAGGAGCAAACTCGCGTCCTATCGCGCTAACACAGCCGCATATTCTTCATACAGCAGCGCATACCCCGCCCCAATATTGTTCGCAATCAAAATTTTATAAATGACCGTCGGCTTCTCCACATGACTTGCATAAAGCAGCCAAAGCTTCAGATCTGCCCGCCACATCCCGCCTCGATAGTCCTTCAGCACGCGTGTCGCCTCCTCCAACAGCTCCAATAACTCGGCACTGTGCCCCTGTGGGTAGTTCTCCACGGTCCAGTTGACAAGGCAGTAATAGGCTTCGAGGGGGCCCCCGCCCTCCTCGTCGTCCAGTACTAGCTCGACGTTGATCCGCAGCCAGTAGCGGGCGGAAGAGAGCTTGGCTTCACGATGGGCATGCGGGGTGGAGAGGATGGCAGAGGGCGATGACACGCCGCCCGGTGCCGAGGGGCTGGATGTTCTCTTTGGCTGCTTCCAGCACGTCGCAGTCGACGATTTGGGGTGAGGAGTCTTGGAAGCCGTCATCCTCTCCGGTGGCCATTGTTTAACTAGAACGAGGTGAAAATTTAGTTGATGGGTAAGGTGGCCTGGAGATATCAGAGGTGAGTTGCAGGGCGAAAGAAGTGGTGAAAGACGAAGTTGTGAATGTTTGCCATTTGAGTCGACGCGTTGGTTCAATTATCATGTGATCGCCTTTGCCGTCTGTATTTAGACGCAGCGCTCTCGCCAAACACATCGCTGTTATGTCGAAATTCAAATTCACCTTCAGTATATCGAGGCATTCAAGACAACTTCCGTTATTTTAAATTGCACAACATCAGTCGCAATATATAGTACAGATAGCGTCATTTCATAAAATACCAACAAGCGATTGGGATGTCATTGTTCATAACATTTAACGGAAGTCAGGTGCCTAGAATTATCAAGAAACCGGATGAGGAGAATATCTTCCGCAGAAAAAAAAATATTAACCTTGTCCGCTAGTTCCTAGTATCAACCTTGGCATCAACCTTAGGTCTGCCGTAGACCTTATTTCTACGGGCGTTCTTCATGCGATATGATATCGTAAGTATAATAGCACAGGCAGCGGCTAGCAATTCGAGAGTAAGAGGCTGGTTAAAAGCAATCGATCAGAAAATAAGTTCGGGACAACCTTAACATCTACTTACTAGCAGATCCTTTACTGTAAACTAACACCGAATGTGAGATTTTCTTCTCGAGTTAGCTTGTGTGTTACTCACATATAACATGGCCCCTCCGTCTTCGGGAAGATGTGTAATCCGAGGACACTGCCACATTGACCAATGGCCATGAACATGGGGACGCCCGTGGCCTTTTCAGTCTCGAAACCGAGATTATGGGCAACTGGTGTACACAGAAGGCATGGTGAGAATTTGGAAGGTACACGGCAACCGACATCGACTTACACCAAGTGATGATTATTCCGATTGTTGTGTATGTTCCGCTTGTAATACAGAAGGTCGCGAAGTATCGGACGTGGTTATTGTTGGGTACCGTAAGTAGAAGCCTTAATAGATAAGAAGCCGTTCAGTGAGATGGTAGATCTTTTTAGTGAGTCGACACTCACAGGTAACCAATTCCTCCGATGAAGCTGGCAATAGCTATGAACATTCCTCGGCTTTGTTGTCGATCCGAAGCCAAGGAGAAGACATGAAGCCGAAGCCGCGGCTCTCGTTGCACATGACGCGTGCGCTGTGTGGGGGACGCGGGTCAGCGCCGCTCTGTATGCGAAATGAGGTTAATGAAACAACTACATACCTGACGATTTGCCCAAACTAATGATTGCAGAGGTGTTCAAAGGGGGTTCGTACATCGCGTGAAGGGGGGAAGGTGATCTTACCTGGCGGAAGTGGGTGAAGAGGCCATTGGAGTCGATGTCGGGGTCGAGGTTCTAGGGTGGAGCACTTAGATATAGGGACGAAATGAAAAGGGAATGGAAGGGACGTACTTTACAGAAGAGGTTGCACGGGTCGATGAGGCCGCTGTGGCTGCTCAATCCCGGGCCGGAGAGGGGCGCGAGCTGGACCTGCTGCCCTGGGCCATGGACGAAGGGCGCGACGGTTTGCATGGGGGAGCGGTACGGGCTCCCACGCGGCGGGGAGTACTATAGGTAAGGTTAATTATGATCGTACGACACGAAGGGGAAACACGCACCTGGGTAGGATATGGTGCGTACACCGAGCCAGAGGGCACAAAGCTCGGGGCATTCGATGAGAACTCGGCGACGGTGCCGCTGGCCCTGCGGGGCTGGTACACCTGCACCGCGATATTCGACCCCTCGACGTCGGC
>JASFDD010000644.1:0-11595 GCA_036937055.1 Nidula microcarpa | reverse complement strand
CCGAACTCGAACCGACGGTTCGGTCCGGCCGGTTCTGGTTCTTCGAAACGGTTCCGGACTGAACTTCGGCAACCCTAGCCCGAAGCACAAATCCATATGCTCTCATTACTTATTCTATTGTAGTTACTTCATCTCATAACTCCTTGTAGTTTACTATGGACTCTTTCAGTTAAATATGACTCTTATATTCTTCTTAACCTCAGTCTTTTGGCTTCTAAAGACTGAGGTAAGCTTGGTTACTTATTATTGACTTCATGTACTTATAACATTCTTGTACTCCTAGATCTCGCATCTAGGTAACTAATTCACTAGTCTTTCGGCTTCTAAAGACTGAGATCTCGCATCCAGTTTCCTACAAAACATATTTAGATTCTGAAACAGAAATGAGCTGAAGAATCAAATTGGTCGAAAGAGCAGGATGATGCACGAGTCTATTGGAAATACCACCCTATTCTTGTTTTCTGCTCGAGTGTCAACGAGATATATCATACTTCAATAAAAAACGATATAGCGTACCACAGAAATTGGTATGCATTCTCCTGAATTGCAAGAGTAGTCATCGCCAGACATTGCCCTGCCTGTTCGCAATGTCAGGATTAGTCGGAGAAATCATACAGGGCTGGGTGAAATTGCACCAGACACAAAGGATTTGAACACAAGCTCGCGTTCGCAATATTTGAAATGATAGATTGCAGGATGTAAGTTACGAACAGATCACTCAGCTCCAGACAGGCCTTGCATAGTTGTACGAGCTAGCCTCGGGCAAAACGCGCGCAAAGCGATAGCTTGAGCGGCAAATTCCTGGATCGTTCCGAATTCCGATTGAAACCCCCGTCACTCGTGTTTTCGCAGCCGCTCCCCAAATCCGAAAAGTTCTTCAAGCTTGAACCTTGCAGCTGCGGCGTCCTCCCAACTCAATCGCACAACTCGCCATGTCGCCCGCTCCTTGCATTCACACCGATATAATGCCATACAACGCATACCCCCTTCTCCCCGCAACAGCGACGAGAAGATTCCAGCAGCTTTGCACTGGAGAATCGAGATAGCTCGGGACACCCCACGCCCGTCAGGATTCGGAGCATTGAGACTGTCACTGCTCTCTGAGTCCCACAGTAATTTCTGCTTTTTGTCTTCCTCCCCCTCTTCCTTCTTGCCGAGGTGCTATTGTTTGGGCTCGGTGGTGGAACCTTTGAACGTGTCGTAGCGTTGCAGGTTATGTGACTCCGACCTCGCACCATTCGGGACACGCGATCGCTGCATTTATTCTTCTGCTGCTATTCTTCCTAGATATGGGCGTATCTAATATGTTTTTGTCATTGCTTTTGCTAGGTTGCGTGTCACTTAAGCGGCTTGTACCCACACGTTCACTCCACAGCGACAGCGCCCGCTCGACAAAGATAGCGGTAGCACTGGTTCACCCTTGCGCTCTCTCATGTGGCATGGCATCTCCGCACCTGGTGCTAGCTGAGAATGCGCCTGCTTTGACAATATGACGCGCATGAGGGTAGGAAAGCAAAAGCATCGCCCAGCAGTCGGAGGCAGGTGCGGCGACGATGACGCGGGGAGGAGATGGCTTGGCGCAGTGCTCATGACTTTGGGGGGCCGGTGCACCCTGCGCCTCCGAGCTGCGCCAATTTCCAGCCTGGACCACCACCCGTCACTAGTCCGCTACCTTTTGTGCACTGCTGTACTCTCCCATCGTTGCCCCCAACCAATCTCACTCTCTACCCCGCCCCAGGTCTACGAGCACACCTCAGCCCCGTTCTCTTTGCATAAGTAGGAGGGCATTCATTGAGTGGCGTTGATGGGATTTAGCGGGGTTCCACAGGGTTAGACAGACGACTTGAAGCGAGACAAGCATAAGCTGCAGGTCCTCCGGCAAGCGCTCACAGCGACGACGAACGGGCGAGGAAGGAGGATGAGCGATGCGGCAAGCACGATACGCCATAAAGTACGCCCAGAACCCTTTCTTTCGTCGTATCCAGCATCAGTGCTGACAAGCAGCGCCCTACCTTCACAGATGCCGTCCGGACCCCGCGTACGCCCCCCTCCTCAGTGGTCGATTCTGATCCCCCCCACCTCATTGGGCCAAACGCTTTGGGTAGCAGGAAGGGGTGTCCTGCAAGAAACGCACCTTCGGTCTTCCTTCGCTCGCTGGCTGACATGGACCACCCCCCTTATCAAAGCCTGAGCCTCCCCGCGTACGGTTGCACACGACGGGACTCGAGTGCACCACCCACCCCGGACAGGATGCGCCGTCAACGACGCTGCCAGCGTTCCTCACAATGAGGGCTTGAAGCGAGGACAGCGCGAGCTGCAGGCTCTCCGGCAAACGCTCGCAGCAACGACGAACGGGCGGGAAAGATGGATGGGCACAGTGGCAACCGCGATACGCCGTAAAGTACGCCTTGCGCCCTTTCTCCGTCGTATCCAGCACCAGCAGTCGTACCTTTACAGATACCATCCGGGCCCTGCATATGCCTCCTCAACGGTGGGCAGTTCTGATTCACTCTCGGTTCATCAGGCTAAACGGCCTTGCCACCCTCGGCGTAACCCACCTGCCCAAGGTGCCAGTCTTCGTCACAGCTCCGGCGTATCGAAACATATGCCAGCGCTCGCCTACGTCATTGACGGCTTCGTGGATGTGCACGATACGTGGGAGCTCGAAGCGGAGGTAGGTATCGCTCGATGTTCTGGCGCCCTCCCTCGCCTTGCGTGCCCTTGTTCATGTCTTCTCTTGGCTGGTAGGCACTTTGTTATCTTTCTTGGTGGCATGTAATTTAAGTAGTCGATGACTTAGCTACCACTGAACTCAAATTCCAATTATTTCTTTTCATTCCAAGTCATATTAACTGATATTTGATTGTGTTTTCTTCTTTTCTTCGTCTACTGTTCGAGGAAAGTGATTCCGACATTCGCTCCCTTTATTTGTACGTATTTCGGTACGCGTCGATGTCGCGTGATCATCTCCATTCTAACTTCATCCTACACTGACCTCTTGTGTTTTCAGACTCTTTGTGCTTCTAATTATTGAGGAAGAACCATCTATTGACGTCTTCCGTGTCTCTTAATTCTCTAGCGGGCGGTTCCATTATTCTTATTTCCCTTCCGTGGTCAACGTAACATATGTGTTGTAACTAACTGCTCGAGATCCGTGTCCACTCTGCTTCCATCCTCGAAGGCTACTATCCGGCGGCCAGTGACTTCCTGTCAGTTTTCAGTTCTCTCTTAGGATATATGAGTTTGCGCCTGGTCCAGCCGACTCGGTTTTAAAAGTGGGAAAGGTAGTGAAGTAATCGGATGACGAATATGCTAGACTTTGCCTATACTAGATAGGTCTTGCCTTAAGGAAAATAAGTTTCTTTCCACTAGATGAACATCGTCTGTGAGGAAGGATGCGGAATGAGTAATATACGTGTGGTTGGAGGATATATATCCAACTCACAGTTGGCAGTTATTTCCGTGTCCAAGTAGCTCTCTTCCGGTAGATTACCAAGCCGTGGAGCAGAATCATCCTCTGCAAGCTGCGGAGGTTGAGAATCAGCCTTGAACCAGTAGACTGGTTATTCTGCGAAGCCAATTAGCTGTGGAGCGATTCATGGTATTGCATAAAACATACAATGCGCTGAAGTTTTCTATAGAATGGATTTAGTTAAAAAAAGGGGCGACCCACTTGGAATCCGGAGCAAGCAGTCCTCGACAGTGATTTGTGACAGAGGCATGCCTGGTAGAGCGTACCATAGCATATTTGCGGGCCTCCTAGCACCTCCTCCGCTCTTCTTCAATCACGGCCTGCGCGTACACTGCCGTGTTCTCTCCGTTTGGCGAGAAGAAGCACACGGACTCTGCGAGTCGGGACAAACTCTTGCCAAAGGTTGCGCATGATTTAGAGAGAAGCAGAACTCGAAACGAGCTTTACGCTCGATAAATTCTGACATTCGGTCGTTGAGCAGAAGGCATTCTTTCAACTAACACGACTCATGTTCAAAACGGCGTAGAAATTGAGTTTATATGATTGCCGATGTCTATTAGTATCTTTGCGTACGGCGGAGAGTTCAACCAGCGTTTGGTGTCACCCCGGCGAACAATCTACGAGAGGACAAGGCGCAAATAACCATGCGTCCAGCGCCGCCACCTTTCACAAAGAGCACAGAGTCAGTCTGAGGTGTCGCTGTTGGTAAGTAAGCTTCTCACAAAGCAACGTGAAAGAAAGATGCGCACCCTCAGTAGCTTCAGCGTTCCGAGTGAATTCCGACCCAACTACAGCATGCCCCGCATTCTCAACATAAACGACACACGGATAGCGTGCAAAGAGGAGCTTGGATGTTCTTGAGGGGCGATCTCGAGATAGACGTCTCGCGTATATCTGCGCACTCCTAGGTGCAAACATGGTGAGTGAGAGGTACCTCCGAGAGCGATCGGGCTCGGAGGTCCAAAAGGTCGGCAGAATCGCGTCCTACTCGAGGGAGGCTCAGGGTAAGCCTTACACGCTGGGTGCGCCGGCAGGCCTGATGACGGGGTTTTGTAGGGCTGTTGCATCTCTGCAAGTCTCCAGGTGAGCGACACACTCTCACAATGACGAGTTAGAGATGTACTGCATATGCATGAATCGTCATGCGCATGGTTGCGACCTATGAAAGGCGCCATAGCTGCAGCCGGCGTAGATGGGCACGAGAAGAGCCAATTTGTAACGACTCTCGTGGTCTTGGTGCAACTTTCCCGGAGACTCTGAGTCTCTGGCGAACTTAAGATCAAAGCCGTGGTCAAGCGGTCAAGCTTGTAATATGCGGTCTCGACCAGATCCAATGTCTCACGAATGAAGACCCAGAAGCAAGAGAGAAAGGTGTATTACATCGCGGGTAGGAGTCTTAATTTGCGTAGAATGGCGAGGACGTCGAGGCGAGTGCTGAAGAATATATCGCTTCGTCAGTGGATGCAGTCGAGCGCGATGTCATGGGGGGAAGACGAACTAAACGTACATACCATGCCCAGAATGCCTGCAATATCACAACCAAAACCCAACTCCCAGCTCCAGAGCAATGATTTTCTGCACGGAATGTTCGTAGACGAGGTCTTGCGCTGACTGCCGCCTAGTGCGACAAGCATTAACTTTGTGTTCTGACTTCTAGAGGACTCCTCTCGCCCTTGCGTTTCCTTCGGCCCTTGCTGTAATATTTTCTGGGGACCATGATGCACCGGGGGAAAGAAAGCACTAGGACTATGACTGGTACCTGCAAGTTGGAAAAGCGGTTCTTGCGAAATCACCGGTGTACGATGAGTACTGAGCGTCTTCTGGAACATCAAGGCGTCTAGGATGAGCGTTTTTCTTGGAAGCTCGGGGCGAGGACGAATAGCTCCATCCGAAAGTCAAGGCAAGCACGGGCAAAGCATGTCCTGACTTACGTGGATTGGATGAAGAATAGAACTCGTGGCATACACTCGAATCAGCATATCGAGGGTTGCATCGAGGACGGCGGTGCAATTACGCTGGCCACCACCAGAAAAGAACTGCGCATTTGGTTGGAAGGGAAGTTGAGCCGAGGCAGTACCTCGGTATGAGTGGATGCAGCCTCAGATGCGGAAGATGTGGCGGGGAATGTCAGAGTGGGTCGAAGATCGTAAGGCGCGAGGAGTGGACTGCGAAGTGGAAGAAGAAGTCGAGTTTACGTGAGGAGTAGCATGTTCCGTCTGAACTCAATAGAACATCCACGCGTCGGTCAAACTGGAGTCGCTGTTCATCCATGGCTATCGGCGATAACATACGCACATGTATTATCGCCGTCCATTGGGATCTGCTCACCTGCTCACCTGCTACCATGGCGAAGACCACCCTCATCTCTCCCGATCGCGAGCCGCACTGTACGATGAAAGTCATGCTTCCGAATGAACGTTCCGTTCTTTTCTGCGAATCGTGACTATCGACGCTAATCTAACTCGTTGTTCACGTTCAACATGAAGTATACTCTCACCCAGCAAAGCAGCCGGCGCACGGAGGTACTATTGGAAAGATTTGGATACGGATTTATGATCTTTCCGCACGAATGTACGTCATGTTTACTCGCTCTTTTCAGCACATCTCCTTGACTTCGCTCCCTAAGGCGTCCTTACCAAGCGACCCATGAGGTAGCCTACTCGACAAGTAAGTCTGATATCTTTCTAAATCAAGGTATGTCCGTGTTCACTCTTGGTTTTCAGCACATAGCTGACTCCACCTTTCTAGCCCAGTCACGCATGACATGGCTAGTTCGAGCTGTTCGGTTTACTGAGCCCTAAAGACTCTCAATCCGAAGCAGCAGAAGCCCTAGTGGACACACCACTCGAAGAAGGTGCGCACTGCGGGGAAGAATCACATAGGGGCACTCTAGTAGACGAGAGCAGCGGAGGAAAGGAGGATGGGTGCGTAGGGACATAGAATCGAGAATATGCCGGACTGAAAAGGTGTGTTATCACTTTTCTCCCTCTTTTATTGGCGTTTACTGGTGTCGCATCGTCAGGTCTCATGTACTTGGGAAGGAGATTCATCCCCATACCTCTCTCTCTAGGAGGGAAGGCTCACGGCGCGCGGCGCCTAGATGATGCATGAGAGAAGTGAACGGGAAGGTACGCTGTGCTTCCTTTTCTGCCTTTTTACTATCGTTGGCTAATCTTCATCCAGCCGCACGATTACTGTGGAGTCCCATGAGGTCTGCGCGTGGGTTCGCTCTCGAATCAGATTCGGCTATCGCCCACCGTCCTCCCCCGCATATAATCGAAGCGTTGATTTCTCCATCTGCCATCGCACACCTCACTTCCACCGTCGTATTTGTCAACATCGGCTTCTCCGCCTTCGAGGTCGTTTTTGACGATGTCTTTTGCAACGGTGAGCCTCCTGGTTATCCCGCTTTCGCGCTACCTCGGGGTCACTGGATCCATGAGATCCACCCATAGAGCTGCTGCAACTCTGGACACTTTGTTCAGTCCATTGACCTCATGACACTCCTCACGGTAACATCATAAAGCAAGTTGACAGCAACGCATCCTCATTTCCTAGGGAATTGCAGATTTCTACCAGGATATATCGTCTCCTTCCTTCAGAGCGCATTGCCCTGAATCATGGCTCGTCGGCGGCAAGCATCTATGATACAGGATGCAGGCCTGGAGCAAGTACAATACTTTCTGACGCTGTCTCGGCCTACTCCTGGTAGTTGCATCGCACTTCAGGTTATGCGTCTTCCGCATTATCGTCGTCCGGATAGAGGGACCTGAGGTACTATGTCGCAGGCACTAACTGGATGCTTGCCGACAATGGTGATCAGACCCGTGCGAAGGCTGGAAAGGTGTGGAAGTTGGTAGTTATGAATAGACAGAAATATTATCACGTACTACTACGCCGCAGGCCGTTGATTTTACTGGCACGTATCATGACAATGTTTTCAATAGCAAATTTCAGCAGCAGTCGAGTGAGCAAGGTCCGTGCATCGTGGCTATGAATCCTGGGAAATGATATCGTGACTTCATCAATCTCATGGCGCTCATCAGCATCTGATAACACGTTGCTTCTTGTCGTCTCGCCATCATGAAGAAAGTGCTCGAAAACCTCAAACTAAGAAGCTCTTCGAAGCAAAGGGAAGCGGCTAGCGAAGGAACAGCTTCTGCGGCTCAGAAATTGGCAGGAATGTCGATGTCTCATGGTGCTGCGGTGGGACTCACCAATGAAGTTGTTCTTCGAGATAAAAGTTCCCCAAATGTTGCGGAGGATAGGTTCGCGAACACAATTCTCGTCCTTTTCACAATCATCGATAATATTTAATGTGACAGGATAAACACTCCCTCAACCCAGTTTTCGCAAGGAACTGCGTCTCAGCAAGTTACCCCAAGGATGTTGATGCCTCAGGGCACTGCGATCGGATCTATTATTCAAGACGGAAGTTCCCAACATATTGCGGATGACAAGTATGATGCGCGAACATAACTTTCGCCCATTCTGCAATCATTCATAATATTTGATGTGGCAGGATAAATGCTCCCTCAACCGAGGTTTCGCAAATGGTCTCGCAAGTACAAGCTTCTCCTAGCACGGTTGGAAATGCGCACCAGCAAGCTCTAACCGCGTTGGTATCTCAGAGCTTCACTGATAATCGGTGCGCTTATACCGCTTCCAAATTTCACGGTAATCACCTATAACATTTAACATTCTAGCCCATACCCATCATCGTCCCAGGGTTTGCAACTACCGCCTCCACCCAGTAGGGTGGCAATGTTTGACAGTGCTTCATGTGTTGCAATTCAAGGCTCAACTGTCACTACTGTCGGCCGTGATTACCACATTAATCACAACACTTTCAGTGATATGGATGGAAAACTTCTAGAGCTGAAGCCAACTGACATTGCTAGCCAATATAGACCAAAATGCATGGAAGGCACTAGAACAGAGCTCTTTGGGCAGATTGATAAATGGCTGATTGATTTTGGTATGTGGATTCAAGAGGCTGCAATTTCATAATTCTGCTTACTTTCCCTGTCATTGTATCTTAGGTCCTGATACTCCAAACATTCTGTGGATTACTGGCAGTCCAGGTTCTGGAAAGTCTGCCATTGCCTCTAGCTTGGTCTCAAAGTTGGCTACTCAAAAAAGATTAGGTGGCTGGTATTTTTTCAGGAGAGGAAATACCACTTTCACTGATCCTGCTGTTGTCTGGCGCACTGTGGCTTATGATCTTGCCAAGTACAGCCCCAGATTAAAAAGCAGCATTGTGGAAATCTTGAATCAACCTGGATTCAGATTGGATGATATTGAATTCCATTTTGAAAACCTAATCTCTGGTCCTTTAACTATTCATCAAAATTTCTTGGCTGGTTCTCTACCTATAATTGTCCTTGATGCTGTAGATGAGTGTGAGCTGGATTTAGCCCAGAATGCCCAGACTAAAGAATTTCTGAAAACACTCACACTGTGGTCAAATCTTCCAAGATGCTTCAAGCTCATAGTGACAGGTAGACCTGGATATGAGCCAGATGAATTTCAAGATAAGAAGATATGCTTGGAAATAATCCTAGAGACAGGAGTTACTGCATCTCCAGCAATTAATCAAGATATATACTTCTTTTTTCAGCAAAGTTTTAAACAGCTTTCTGGCAAAATCATGCTAAAACCTACTGAGCATGATTTGCAAAGGTTGACCAGTCAAGCAGCTGGGTTATTCATCTGGGCTACTACAGCTATTGATTTCATCACTAAGAAAGATGAACATATGCCTCAATCTAAGTTAACACTAATTCTGACAAGAAAAACACAACATCCAAGCTCTAATGTGGACATTCTATATTCTCAAATCTTGCATTCTGAGTTTTCAGAATGGGGATGTAGGCAGAAAGTTCTGAGGGATATTCTTGGCACCATTCTCTTGGCCAAAGTACCTCTGCATGTGGATGATATCAAATATTTCCAGGGAGAGCAAAATGTTGATCTGAATGACATCATTCAGATGACTCTGCACAGCCTTTCTTCAGTCTTGACTATCACAGAGGGCAAGATTTACTTTCGGCACTTAACATTTTATGAATTCATGATGGAAAGATGTGAGATGAATTACAGGATTGAAAAGAAGCAGCATAGTCAAAAGATTATGGTAGCTTGTCTGCAGATCTTAAATTCCAGTCTGAAATTCAATATCTGTGGATTGGAGACATCTCATGTAAAAAATGATGAGATAAAGGATTTGCTAGCAGTGGTGAATAAGCATGTGCCTACTCATCTGCAATATGCTTGTGAATTTTGGAATATGCACTTACATGGTGTTGTACATGAAGGGGCTTGGAATGAAGAACTAGGAATGGAACTGGAAGCATTTTTTGAGAATAAATTCTTATATTGGCTTGAAGCTATGAGCTTGACTGGAAAAGTTTCACAAGCCCAGACAGGGGTAAAAGCAACTGCTGATTGTATTAAGGTAAATGCTGTCTTTCTGGAAATTGATATTCTAACATTTTTTTCATTTAGAGTCTAAACCAGGCAGTGTATGAATTTGCAAAAGATGCTGCAAGATTTATTGCCAATTACCACACTCCAATTGCAGAAAGTACACCACATATTTACCTATCAGCAATGCCATTTGCACCAAAAAATTCAATTATCAAGATGCATTATGAGAGACATTTTTTAAATGGCTTGACTGTGAGGCAAGGGCAGGATGATGACTGGCCATCCCTGATCAGTATCTGGAAAGAGCATTCAAATATAGTGTCATCTGTTGCATTCTCTGTTGATGGAAAGCAGGTGGTCTCTGGCTCATATGATAAAACAATCAGAATCTGGGATGCTGAAACAGGCAAGACGATAGCTGGCCCCTTTCAAGGGCATTCATCTCTGGTGATATCTGTTGGATTCTCTCCTGATGGAAAGCATGTGGTCTCTGGCTCATATGATAAAACAATCAGAATCTGGGATGTTAAAACTGGAAAAACCATGGGTGGTCCTTTTCAAGGGCATTCACATTCAGTAATATCTGTTGAATTCTCTCCTGATGGAAAGCAGGTGGTCTCAGGCTCACGTGATCAAACAATTAGAATCTGGGATGCTAAAACTGGCAAGACCATAGCTGGTCCCTTTAGAGGGCATTCACATTCAGTGACATCTGTTGGATTCTCTCCTGATGGAAAGCAGGTGGTCTCTGGCTCATATGATAAAACAATCAGAATCTGGGATGCAGAAACTGGCAAGACCATAGCTGGTCCCTTTCAAGGGCATTCAGATTGGGTGACATCTGTTGGATTCTCTCCTGATGGAAAGCAGGTGGTCTCTAGCTCACGTGATCAAACAATCAGAATCTGGGATGCTGAAACTGGCAAGTCCATAGCTGGTCCCTTTCAAGGGCATTCATATTCAGTGACATCTGTTAGATTCTCTCCTGATGGAAAGCTGGTGGTCTCTGGCTCATATGATCAAACAATTAGAATCTGGGATGCTAAAACTGGCAAAACCATAGCTGGTCCCTTTCAAGGGCATTCACATTCAGTGATATCTGTTGGATTCTCTCCTGATGGAAAGCAGGTGGTCTCTGGATCAGAGGATCAAACAATCAGAATCTGGGATGCTGAAACTGGCAAGACCATAGCTAGTCTCTTTCAAGGGCATTCAGATTTTCTGACATCTGTTGGATTCTCTCCTGATGGAAAGCAGGTGGTCTCTGGCTCATATGATCAAACAATTAGAATCTGGGATGCTGAAACTGGCAAGACCATAGTTGGTCCTTTTCAAGGGCATTCACATTCAGTTATATCTGTTGGATTTTCTCCTGATGGAAAGCAGGTGGTTTCTGGCTCAGATGATAAAACAATCAGAATCTGGGATGCTGAAACTGGCAAGACCATAGCTGGTCCCTTTCAGGGGCATTCATATTCAGTGACATCTGTTGCATTCTCTCCTGATGGAAAGCAAGTGGTTTCTGGTTCATATGATAAAACAATAAGAATCTGGGATGCTGAAACTGGCAAGATCATAGCTGGTCCCCTTCAAGGACATTTACATTGGGTGACATCTGTTGCATTCTCTCCTGATGGAAATCAGGTGGTCTCTGGCTCATATGATCAAACAATCAGAATCTGGGATGCTGAAAC
>JASFDD010000643.1:0-11624 GCA_036937055.1 Nidula microcarpa | reverse complement strand
TGAAATAATCCTCTAATTCACAGTCACAAGTTCGTTCTATTCCTATCGTACATTTATCACGCAATTCCCTTCTTTGCAAGTACATCGTTCACAACTTTCTCGACCAGAGCTCGGATACCCTGGTCACCTCCCCCTCCCAAGGCAGCAACTACGCTCTTCTCCACGTACTTCCCAATCATATCCACTTCAATGTTCACCTTCGCACCAATAGCCTTCTTGCTCAGAGTAATCTTCTCCTGGGTATGGAGGATCAGCATAACGCTGAACGTCCGCTGTGCATCGTCAACAGCGGTAAGCGTCAGGGAGGCCCCATCAATTGTGACGTATCCCTTTGGTATAAGATACGGGAGTAGCGACGGCCTGGATGGCGTTGGCTCCAGAAGTTGGAAAGTGAGACGGAGAGAGTCGCCGTCAGGGACTCTTTCTACCACAGTTGCCGTAGTGTCGATATGCGCCTACGAGCATATGCAACGGAGATTGAGATCAAATTACCCGAACCCAGGTAATATTTGAGTACTACCTGCACGAAATGACCTCCAAATCGGACGTGCGCTCCCATAGCACGCTCAAGATTGACCTGGTCCCCGACCTTCCTCTCACCTATCCCATAATCAGCGACGCACAAGGATTAAAGCAGTACACTCACCTAGATCTGTTCTTTCGAGCGTCTCATTGGCCAGCCAGACCTTGAACCAGCCCCCTTCCTTCTCCTTGTCGAACTCTGTGACAGTTAGGCATGCACCATTTACCGCGATAGAATCGCCGATGTGACAGTCTCCTAGAATAGGTGCCGAGTCGGAAATGGTGAGGGTGCATCCCCCATCGTCAAGGACGACATTGGACACAGTGCCAAGGTGCTCAATCTTCAAAACATGTCAGTGAATAGAAATTCTGGCTGCCCTGGAGGAGCGCACCAGCCCGGTAAACATCGAGAACAGCTGAAGAGGACTCGGAACTGGAGATGGGTGGGCTTTGCATCACGTGATAATAAATGCTGTAGGCAAGCAAGGCACAACAGCCAGACTCGGCATTCTGCGAAAGCTTCCCGTCGCTGGCTAACACGTCAAGCTAGGGTAGCAAGGCCCAACATCGACACTCGAGCACACTGCCCGAACTTTTAACATGGCAAACAGCATCCCACCTCCAGGTGGTGCTCCTAAAAGTGCTACCAATAGAACCTTCTTGCAATCTTGGATGGGTAAGACTGCTCGTCCCGACGCGACATGCAAATTCTGATGACCATGTAGTTCTTCCTGCCCGCACTCGGACAGCATTTTCGCTCGGAGTATGTCTCGTAGGACTTACGGGCATTGCCATATCAGACTATCTCGAGAAGAAAATACCAGCAAACGAAAATACCTCTCCTTAACTGTGAGGACTACGTTACGCGATAGCAAGAATACAATTATTTGGCACAGTGAACGACATATGTGCTGTTTGGAACGTATATAACGGTTAAGGGGCTCTCTGGAGGTATAATGATTATAAAAGAAGCGGTAGAATAATGAAAAGAGGGAAACAGATGTGTTGGCGATCCAAGGAATAGTATTCCTGGTATGCGAAGATCGATCCTAAAAGTAGCTGGCTAATTAGAGAAAGGGAAATTTTAGACGATATACTGTTCGAGAGACAAGAGACTACTCCAGATGGTGCGACGCTCGACAGAGAGAATAAACATTTGCAGATGTTGCGATATTCGACAGATAGAAGAGATTATTGCGGAGACGTGATGTCCAACATATGCTGCTAGCTGTAGACAGGAAAACAAGAGAAAGAACTATTGCTCGAGAGATGCTGATAGCTATAGAACGCGAAACAAGAGAACGTGTGGCCGTTCGACAGATGGACCTAGCTGCGGAGCGAGAAGTAAACTGAAGGACGAGTGTGCATGTCCAAGTCGGTTGATATCCACGGGGAATTCAGTGCAGGAGAATAGGATGTACGTTCTAATCCAAAGATGAGCGTGAAGCGTTCGTATCTGACGTCACGGCACATATTGTCATGATCGAGTCGATGTCCTTCTGGAACGATATTAAAGATGCCAAGGAGGGATATCGATAGCCTTCCAGTGCGCTCAGATCTCGCGCAAGACCCTTCACTTCCTTCTGCTTTTCTTCGTCTTCATGCTCCAGTTCTTCTTCTGATGGACGTTTTAAACGCGAGAACAGCCTGCCAAAGAAACACCACCAGGTTTGGGCAAACGCCACAAGGAGAACCAGCGCAGTCAGCCCGCCGACCAGAGCAAAGCCAATTCCAATTGTTTGCCACTTCATAGATTCGTTGGAGATGCCGTGCTCCTTCGGGCCGTCCATAAGATTAGCGGGATTTGGTGGGAGAGTGGGTAACGGTACATGATGCGCGCTGCTCGTCGTCGGTGTCGTATCCGTATCCTGTGCATCTAGAACTAGTCCTCTTCTAATTTCTCCTATTGAAGTGATGTATGGTTGACTAGAAAATATAGGTTTTGCAGCGTTCATAGCGGATCCAAGTAGAGTGGGTGTGCTGCTTAGAAAGAGGCTGACTGGCGAATGGCGAGCACTGTGACCTTCCGTTGGTAAGGAATATGAGAGCCGAACGGAGCCGAGCAAGACGAATAAATAGATATGTTGGAAGCGCATTGGAGTGGTTGTGGAGGGTGGGTTTGAGAAATGGAGATGAGGTAGTAGGGAGAGCAAGGATAGCGGCCGACTCGCAAGCTCGTCGTTCACGTCGAATACTATATATAGTTGATCGATCCGGTCCGGGGCCGGTCCGAGGGCTTTCCTGAGTGACTTCCTAGATGCTTTCGGGCTATGATATGGATATGCGCTATCAGAAACAGCTGAACAACTTTCATTGGTACACTTCATTTTGAAAGCCGTTATTTTACATCCAACATAGAGAGAAAACGAGGCCAATCAGCACTTTTGCGACACATTTCCCTAAATTCACCAGGTGTACCCAGCAAGGCTTTCGGCGATCCATACTGTACTATTTTCCCTTCATCGAGCACCAGAATCCGGTCATAATCCATGATGGTGTTAAGACGATGAGCGATTGTTATCACAATCGCTCCCACAAGCTCTTCTCGCATCGTTCGCTGTACCTGCAAGATCAAAAACATTCGTCAGTGACTTTGCCTAACTGTGAGATCTTAGAATCGAACCTGATTATCGAGGTTTTCATCTATTTGAGACGTAGCTTCATCCATAATAATGACGTTTGTTCGTCTCAGAATAGCCCGAGCTAAGGCAACCAACTGTTTCTCTCCGGCACTTAGTGATCCTTGGGTAATCTGCATATCCAAAAGGGTAGGTTCTTCTTCAGAAGCAGTGTGGTGCAGAAGCGAAGTCAAATGGCATCTCCTAAGGACCTCCAGGCATTCCTCTTCTGTGCTCTCGCCCAACGGGTCGAGATTACTCCTAAGTGTGCCAGAAAAAAGGGATACATCTTGACTAATAATCGTCTGCAGTCACAGTTGAAGCGCACGATCTGCATAGAGTGAAAGAAAACGTACAACTCGTGTTCTGAGATCTTCGAGACCAAGAGTGGAAATATCGATGCCGTCGATCCTGGAAATAAATATCAGCCTAGTTCGGGAGAAATAATAAATGCGTACAAGATTCTGCCATCCACTGGTTCTACCATCCGCAGGAGCGAGAGAGCCAGCGTAGATTTACCTGAAGAAAATCACCTATCAGAGACCTGACAACGATCACCTATTACGATACATGCCTGAGCCTGTCCTTCCGACCTTGAAATATGGGTCAATTTTAAGCTGAATGGAAAGGGAAGCTATGACTTACAACTCCTATCTTCTCAGATGGCTTCACAGAAAACGTTATACCATGTAGAACGGGACCCAGATGAGGGGCATATCGCACAACCAAATTTTCTACCAACAGCTCGCCGGAGCTCGAAGGCCAGTAGGCAGGCGGTCTGGTTTTTTCAATTATTGCAGGTGCTTCTTGGGGAACATTGAGATATTCGACCACTCGCTCCACGCTGTTAAAATCTAATTCTAACTGAGCAGCCACTCTGCACAAAGGGCATTAGAAACGATGATGGTTTGCAAGGGAGCATTAGGGATAAATACACACCTCACAAGTTGCCGACTTGCTTCTGCGAAAATTCCAGCCTGAACAATGACTATGGCAGTAGAGCCATTCGTAACTCCTTTCCATAGTGCAAACATCGTGGCTGTGAATACGACAACAGAGCCGAGACCTAAAATATCAAATCAGCACAGCGAAAGAACCATCTAAGAGTGGGGTACTAACAATCGTATCTCCATCGAAGCCAACCGTTCACAAGCCACTGGTGATATATTAGCAAAGGGGAGGATAGTCTGCTTGCAGACTTACATAGACATGATCAAACGACTGGAAATTATCGACCTAGTGGCGGGGCAAATCAGTCAACGTGCGGGGATCGAGAAGAAAAACTATACTCTTGTATAGAACCGATCTTGATATCGCTTCTCCATGCCAAAGGCACGGACATGGACGATACCACGCAGCAGCTCATCGAATCCTGCAAACGCTGGCGACAGTGAAATAGACTCCAATCTCCGGAGATCCCTCGATGCTTGGATATATGGTGGTGCTATCCGGATATAAAGCCATGCTATGATAATCGCAAATGGCGCGAAAGTCGGCACGACAACCAAAATGACTGTGAAAGACGCTAAAAAGTCGAAGATACCTGAAATGCAGGCTCTGGCGGAGTTCTGCAAAGCACCATCGATAGTACCAATGTCGGCTGTGAACCGATTGAGTATTCTCCCGATGGGGGTTATATCAAAAAATCGCGCGGGAGCTCGGGTCAATCTCTGGAGGAGTGATATGAATAACGAACGCGAGGCCTGTAAACTGGCGTAATAACCCAGCGAGATGTAGAACAGAACCGTAAATGCACCCGCCATGGAGATATACAAGTAGATCATCAACCATGGTGTGACATCCACGTTAGGCGAAGGCAGCGCGTCCCAGGGATATCCGATAACGGTGTTGAGAACTGCGGTGAACAAGGAAGGATAGCCATTCTGATAGGCCTCGCCCCATTTGGCCAAGAAAAACTGTAAAAGCATTGTGAGTAATCATGCGAAGCATACGAAATGAGCGTATAATAACCTGATTTCCGATATTAATGAAGCGAATGAGCAACATGAGAACAATCGTTAAGAACCAAGAAAATAGTCCAGCGGCACGGATGTAAGTAAGGTAAGTGATCAATGCCACTCGTCCTTCTGCTCGGGCTTCCTTATCTATTAGTTTTCCGTCGCTAAGTTCGCGTTCCGGAACAGTCGTGTTTCGGGAATCCTGTAAAGCATCTGCTTCATTTTCGTGCACTTGCGCCGAATATCCTAATTCTTCTGGGAAAGGTTCATCCTCGGTGTTGATAACCTGCTGAAGGACTCCTGCTTCGCTTAGTTCACGGACAGTGCCTTTGTGAATAACCTCTCCATGCTGAAGTTCAATGAGATAAGAAGCTATTGGAAGGCAGAGGGTGATATGGTGGGTGATCAGAATAATCGTTCTATCGCAAGCCAAATCTCCTGAGAGACACTTGAAGACGAGATGCTGAGCTGTATGCATATCGACTGCGGCCAGACTGAAGATCGGTGAGCTTGCAGCTAAAGTCGAGAATCAAATGCCTTACGGATCATCCAGAAGGATATATTTGGCTTGCGAGTACATTGCTCGTGCTAAAGCTACCCGGGCTCGCTGTCCTCCTGATAGCGTGACGCCCTTTTCTCCAATTTCTAGAGGCTATTAATTAAACGTTTCATGAGATATTGTGGGCTAACACTCACCCGTCATATCGCCGGCGTCTAAAATAGCCAGATCTTGCTTAAGAGCACACGCCTCTAAAACAGACTGATATCTTGATTCGTCAAATCCGTAAGAACACCCAAATATGATATTGTCGCGAATCGTGGCGTGTTCAAGCCCTGAATCAATGGAGATCAGTTGTTAATGTCGGCTTTAGCAAACGAGTGGGAACTGCCTACATGGGTTTTGGCCACAGTAAGCCACCTGATGATTCGTCTTATCCATAAGAACTCGGCCAGAGATGCAATGCATTTCTTCGAATCCATGTAAGGATATTATTAATGAATATAATGTCTAACATACCTCCAAGAAGTGCGGCAAGGAGTGCACTTTTGCCTGACCCTGTTGGTCCACTCACCAAGGTCAACTTACCCCGAGGGAAGCGTATGTCGAGAGGCCCCAGTTGGAAACGAGCTGGTGACGAATCTGACTCTTTCTTAGCCTGCCACTCAAAAGTGGCTTCTGAAAATCCAACTTCGTTTTCGGGTGAACAAGTGGATGATGCGGTTAAAGTCGATGCCCAGTCTGGCACCTCATCTTCATTGAGGTATCCTTCGATACGCTGCATTGAGACGTAAGCTAGTAAGTGAAATTAGCACTAGAGATCATTTCACATATGATATAGCATTTACCATGTAGCATGGCAAAGAACTGGCCTGGTAAGGCAGTCATAGGTTGCTGGAGTTGAGAAAATAGCGCAATAGATGTGAAAGCTTTGGACACTGTGAGCCGCTCTCCGGCTATCAGCGTGTAGCAAAGGAAGCTCGTTAGTGCAGTAGCAGAAGGCATCCATATCCTACAAAAGGATGAATAATGTAGCAGCGGTTAAAGAAGGAAGGACCCCACCAGATAAAGGATATCAAAGTCGACACAATATTTTCCTTCACACGCCATTTTAACTCAGATTCTCTTGCATCTTGAGCTTTCCTAGACCACGTATACTCTGGAGGAAGACCCCTTTAATTCAAGAGAAGATGTCACTGCATGAAGAAAAATAGTATACCCCATCCGTAGAATTTCAGGAAGCGAATATTTTGAAGAAGCTCATTGACAAGATTCATCCGCTTATCTTTTGCCTTCCAAGATGACCTCGTGATCTTTGGTGGTTCTCAGCAATCGATTAGTTAGAAGCTGAAAGAATAAGAAGACCAACGGAAATATTGTATTTTGCCAATGGGTAATTCACCGCATAAGCCAGGAGAATAACAACTACTCCAGACAGAGCACTCCATCCAAGTATTCTATCGAATTAGTCAGCGAGAGAATGTATATGATCTTAGTCGACACAAGATGCACATACTGATATAGGAAAACAAGCGCAATCACAAGTCGCACAGGGGATGTAAAAATGCCCGAGAATTCCCAGAAGCGCTGCGATACAGCATACGCATCTCCACTAGATTTTTTATTAGCATGGCAGACACAGTCTATTCATGAAAAATACGCACTGCATAAGATTCACAATCTTTCCTAGGTCAGCGTTCTCATTTTCTTCCCCATCTTGCTTTACTTTACCAGCGATATGCTGCCTCTTCAGCGCCTTATAGTGTATCGCACAGAAGAGCTGGCCACGAGTGCGCTCATAGCACCGTCTAGTATGCCAACTTTGAAAAAGATCCACTTGAGCGAAGGAAATATGGGCTAAAAATGTCACAAGCGTCCAAAAATAAGCCTTATACACGGCTTCTGAAGTTCTATCCGCAAGAGCCGCTAGGATCTCCTTGAGCGCATACGGAGGTACAAATCCTGTTATGATAATGTAAGAAACCTGCCGAGAAATAACAAATCAGCATCTTCTTACCGACAACAGCACTCCACATTTCCAGCACAATGTCGAGAATCAAGTCAAGGGAATTGGACACCAAGAGGAATCTAAGGAGGGAATGTTGATGATGCCTGTTAGAATAACAGAAAGGTTAGAACGTAGCCATGAGAGTGAATGAAATTTAAGCACTGAGATTGATATTCTAGGCGTTTGTTGAAAAGCGTCTTATGAAGAAAGAATGGTGATAAGCTCCAGATGTCGTCTTCATTCAATGTTCTTTTCATGGCAAGTTTGAGCACGGGCTCTACAAAGTTAAATGTGCTCCATGACCAAAGAGTAACATCATCTTCGGGGCAAGACAGCTTAGCAGAAGGAGCCTATGATAGGATTAAATATAGCACCAAAGAGGAGTTATGAGAACGAGGCATACATCTGAGGTCTGCGCGACATTGGGTGCAGGTAGAACGGCTTTCAAAGGAAGATATCCAGCTATCCATACGAAGGCGACAGGAACCAGCATGGCAATAAAATCAAGTGAAGCATTGTATTTCTTCTCACTTCCCATGCCCATAATATCGAATCCAAACTGAACCAATGAAATGATCGCAAGAATGGACGCGAAGGTGATGAAAAAGTAAGGCGTAGTGGATGGGGGTTTCATGAGGGCGCTCAAAGCAATATATCCCTGTTGTAGATGTGCACGTTAATCATCATAGAAACATGAATACGTTCCAGAATATTACACACCCATGAAATTGACAACAGCAATGCATCTACTGCATACTCTCCACTCTGGGTGTATACGCCAAAAACAAAGCAGCCTGTCCACCCTATGGACGCCAGGGATGCGAGCCCAGCCAGCAGTCGAGTCTTCAACTTGTGCGAATGCGCAGGTCCATCCACAGCTCCATCAAAGTCTTTGAGCGTTATAAAGTTCCTGAAGGGGGAACAGATCCATCCCGCAAATTTCCTGATAGATTTGGGAAAGTTGATGGCGGCCGTCAGGTCAAGGAGAAGCGCGAATAACACGACACTGGCTGGCAGGAATATGCTTAATAGTTTGGGTATGCGCGGGGTCTGCCCTGGTAGATCCTGGGGAAGGTGCTTCAGCCATAAGAATAGTTTCAAGTTTGATCCAACCTTACATCACTGTCACTGTTGATGATTCCATACATAGCAATGAAGGCCTCGCGAACAGGCCGCGAAGATACTGTCGAGAGAATAGAGAAGCAGCTTTAAATAAGCGCGAAATCCCCAGTGCAATTCAGGAGGTCCCACTGATTTCTCACGAGCATATCATATACGCAGTGATTTCACCAAGGATTCCCCGATGCCGAGGCTAGGCAGGGTTTTGAGGTTATGCCCCATGGTCAATGGATGCGGGGGTCGGGATGATCGTCGATGATTGATGTAGATGAAGAGAACAAGAGGCACGTCGCAGTTGCCTGCGGTAAGAATTGAGGGAGATCTATTCAAGTACCTATGCATCTGACAGACATTTACAACAGCAGGTATCATAGGTCTATCGCACTATGCTACGCTTTGCCACTCGCGCAGCTGCTAAATGGCCAGCTAAACGCTTCACCAGTCTACACATCGTATGTCCAACCATTTACTGCAAGTTAAGGAGCGTCGTCAGCGAACATGGCATAAACGTGGCAACAGAATATATAGGCAGCTGAATCAGGATAACCCGGTATATGATCTCATAGCAGGAAAGATGCATGCAGTCGTATAATAGGGAACCAAGGATCATCATGAAGAGAGGCAGAATGGACAGAACGCACCATCGAGGAGAAGGGTGTAGTGCTGCGAGGGCAGTTCACGTCGTACAAGCCCAACCGTGGCAGCACGAATCACTCGACCACTTCATCATCCACTTTCCGTGGGAACAAGAGGACGGGCCTTGCGGACCGCGTGGTGGAGCACGGCCACCAGATCAGAGAGGTCTCCATTGCAGAATTGATATCGTCTTTGCCAAGTCTTTGGTTCAGCTACCAGTTACAATTTTCCAACGATATGTATTAGTTGTGTATTGGACTATTTAATTCTCTCCGACCCCCCACCACTCGCTCTGATTGCCTAATTGACCTCCTTCAAGCATCCATTCCACTGTGTCTACTTTGCGATGGCACGACGGCCGATCCGTTATGTCCGAGGTTATCACAGTGTTCGGTCATTCTGCGAAGGTGACTCTTCTTTCTGAGGTCTATTTGCCTCATTATAGGCCCTATATAATAGTCAAACGATATCACGGTCGACTACTTAACTTCCCCATCGCGCTCGTTAGGCCATGACATAACAACACTACTCATCCTTGTCCCATGGCTTCCCGCACCGTGCTGCAGTATTCACCCTCCAAGACGACCGCGACATCGGGCCTCAGCCATCCCTGCGGCGCCTGATTTAGCCATCGCCCGAAAAGCAAGCCCTCGCCACCATCTCGCTGACCCGTACCGCTGCAGCCAGCGCAGCCGGCGAGGAATCATCACAGAAGAAGCCCAGAGGGGATTCCCAGCCCATGGTCTTAAGTACGGTGAGCCAGCCTGCAGACATCGTGCCACTTGACCTCGCTGATGCGTGGAAAGGTGTGCGCTTTGACGTGGAGCTGAGGCACGATATCGCCTCACTGCAGTAGACCGCAAGGAGAGCGAAACGCATCGACCTTAGCTACCCACTCCTCGAGAACGGATGTATCACAAGTCCGCGAGAAAGGTGCTTTGCGGAGCTGGCCGTGCTTTTCCCCACAACCTTTGCCGTCGAAGTACTTCCGCCGTACGTCATCCTGCGGGTGCGCGACCTTCCACCCCGACCCTGGCCCCTCACCATCGGCGGCCTACCCGTGACGTTCACCACCGACGAACACGACAACTGCTTTGTGCGGGGGAAGCTGGGACGTGGTCCGCAGATCTTGCAGCAGTACAACCTTCCTGAAGAACCATTCTCCGACAGCATCCTGAAGGAAGCCGTGAGTACGCTCTGAGGTCCCCATGTCAAAGTAACAGAGATAGTGTGGCTTGGGGCTTTCTAGCAAGCGACCCTAGGAGACCATCCTGATGTGCAAAGCCTTCCTATGAAGATCGCAGGTGATCTGGTATACTACAAGTTCAAGGTGTTCGACTCAGACTCCGAGCCAGCTGTTGTGCAGCCCAAGGTACACTGCGGCATGGATTACGATGATAGCACCTATTCCCAGTCTTCAGCCGGCCTGTTACGTTCCGGAGTAATGCTCAGTTCTTCAATCCAAGACCTCTGGCGTCCAGGTGCATGATCGCAACGGGAACGTCTCCATCACTGTCGCGAGCCACGGCTTCAATCCGGACGGTCAAGTCTAGCATTCGAAGCCGCGAACAGGCCAGATCATTGCTGAGGTCGTTGGTTCCTTGTCCCATGCTGACATCTCGCTCGCGAAGCTCCACCTGGGGCTTGCTTACATCAATCAAATCTTTAGCAACGACGAGCTCTATCATAGCCGTCACATAGGCGGCATCTCTTCCGGTCCAGCGCTCTGCATCGGTGACGGCATCTACATGGATGGTCCCTACTGTGGCGCACTGTCAGTGGCTTGGGCGCAAGAGTCAAGGCCGACACCACCGACTACGTGCGCCGTGAATGGTGCATATTCAAGAATGGTGACCAAGCGGTCGACAGATGCTGCGGCTAGACCATCATCGACGATCGAGGGCGCGTTGTCGCCCTCTTTAGCTTCCAGGCCTTGACACGCAGATGTGTGTGGGCATCTCCGCGATCGAATTGCAAAAGCGCGGGTATGAAGTCTGTGATGAAGCGCCGATGACAAGTGGCGGAAGTAATTGGACTGATCGCGCGCAGCAACGAGGAAATTGCCGGCGATGTCCACCAAGATCCCTCGTAAGACTGTACTATACAAGTTGCATATCATCAAAAATAAACGTTAGAATCTGAGTAGATGAATCAATTGGTGTGTATGAAAATAAGGAGGATAGCACAGTTCCACTCAGCAATACCACATTAACCTACAGATATGACACAGTTCTCCAACGCTGTCGATGCCCTATATAGAGCTT
>JASFDD010000642.1:0-11635 GCA_036937055.1 Nidula microcarpa | reverse complement strand
TCTGTTCAACTTCACTAAATAATAATCTGTAAATCAGACGTTAGAAACAAAGGGGGCGCAGCACATAAGCTGAAGCCGCTGTCCATTCTGATTCTCTCTTCTTTGTAGCGCTAGAATGCATTCCCAGAGATATCACCGGAGTCTCTGGTCACTTTCCTTGCCCCTCCCGAGTTATTACTTGCCCGGCAACTCTAGGTCTTACCCGGAAACAAGTTCTTGACAAGTTTGTTAATTGTGTGTTATTTCAAGCCTCTCAACTCTCTACTGAGTGATAAAAGCTACCTCTGAATCATCCTCACTTATCTCTACTTGATATCCACTCTTGTCATTGTACTTCACACTCAACAAGATCTCTGGTCTCTGGAGATCCCTTCTGACCAAATCTCTGGTCAGGAAGTTGAGTATCAAACATTGTTATACCATTAAACAACTCACTCACCGTTATCTGTAAATTGGGTGTTAGGAACAAAAGAGGTGCAGCACATAAGCTGAAGCTGTTGCCCATCTTGACTCTCTTATCCTGGTAGCACTCAAACACGTTTCCCAGAGATATTCCCAGAGTCTCTGGAGTCTCTCCCTGGTAAACCTGCACACTTTATCTGCCCAGAACCTCTGGGCTATATCCTGGAAAGCAAGTTCTTGACAGGACTTTATCATACTGTGTAATTTGATGTGGTAATTTTAAGTCAAATTCTATTTTTAGAAAATTCCCACACTAACAAGTGAGGAATTATGTCACTCATTATGTCACATTATATTAACATAACAGTAATATTTACCCTTTGGCATACTTTGTTATTTTATGTGACAGTTACCAGGAATTTCCTGTGACATTCCTGGGGGAATGACAAAACCTTTCAATTTTGCCCTGAAATTCTGCAGAAATTCTGTGGAAATTCCATGGAATCCATGGATTCCTGCAGGAATACAAGGGAGAGTGTAAAGACCTCTTTGAGCACCACCAATGAGAGAAGGTCAAGATGGGCAATGGCTTCAGCTTATGTGCTGTGCCTCCTTTGTTCCTAACACCCAACTTACAGACAATGGTGAGTGAGTTGATTTGGGGAAGAGAAAAGTTGATACTCAACTTCCTGACCAGAGATTTGGTTGGGAGAGGTCTCCAGAGACTGGAGATCTCATTGAGTGTAAAGTACAACAACAAGAGAGATTATCAAATAGAGATGGGTGAGGATGGTTCAGAAGTAGCTTAACCACTGAGTAGAAGTGGAGAGACTAATAAAATTAACAAACTGAAGTACTATGATACATTTGAAGTACTTAAAATACTAAATATCTAAGTAATCAGAGTAGATACACAAAGCACTATAATCATA
This sequence comes from Nidula microcarpa, assembly GCA_036937055.1. Classification (NCBI taxonomy): domain Eukaryota; kingdom Fungi; phylum Basidiomycota; class Agaricomycetes; order Agaricales; family Nidulariaceae; genus Nidula; species Nidula microcarpa. Next base: position 10,301 of record JASFDD010000642.1, on the reverse strand, counting down.
CTAGTGCAGTGGAGAAGTAAGTGGGTTATGAGAGAGAGAGCATATGACAAGGATTAAGGAGTACAAATTGAATGTTAACACAAAGAAATATACTACAAAAAATATAGTGTGTGTGGCTAAAATGAAGTACAAAAATGGAAATAGACCTGAGTAAACCTGAGTAAACCCAGAGATGAGCAGGAAGTCAGGAAAGTGTTGGAATTGATTGTGAGCAGTCTGGAGATGGCACATGCTGCACCATATAGGGATATGACAGTTATTCAAGTCATTAGCTGAACCCATGGCCTGTCATATCCCTATACAGTGCAGTGCACACTATCTCCAGACTGTTTACAATCAATTCTGGTGCTATCCTGACTCTCAGCTTGCCTCTGGTATTTACTCAGGTTTACTCTGGTCTGTTTCCATTTTTGTACTTACTTCATTTCAGCCACACACTATACTTTTTGTAGTATATCTCTTTGTGTTAACATTCAATTTGTATTCCTGAGTCCTTGTCATATGCTCTCTCTCTTAACCCACTTACTTCTCCATTGCACTAGTATGATTATAGTGCTCTGTGTATTTACTCTGGTTATTCAGATTTTTAGTATTTATGTACTTCAAATGTATTGTAGTACTTCAGTTTGTTAATTGTATTTGTCTCTCCACTTCTCTCAGTGGTTAAAGCTACATCTGAACCATTCCCACTTATCTCTACTTGATAACCTCTTCTTGTCATTGTATTTCATGCTCAACAAGATCTCCAGTCTCCAGAGATCACTCCTGACCAAATCTCCAGTCAGGAAGTTGAGTACTGATCATCCTCACCTTTAGAACCTATCACTTACCATTAATTGTAAATTGGGTGTTAGGAATGAAGGAGGTGCAGCACATAAGCTGAAGCTGTCACCCATCTTGACTCTCTTACCCTGGTAGTGCTTGAACACATTTACCAGAGATATTCCTGCAGTCTCCAGAGTCTCTCCCTGGTAATCTTGCACACTCTATCTGCCTGGAACCTCTGGGCTATATCCCAGAAAGCAAGTTCATGACAAGGCCAAACTATTAGCCACTTACCACCTTCTTCTCTACTTGCTCATCTGTGGCCTTTGATGCCCCTGTTGACCCTTTCAACTATTAACTTTGGTTAGTAAGGGCTACTAAACTCAGCAAATCCACTTACCTTTAATCCACCTGCCTTGCTCTTCACCTTCTCCTTTCCTTTGCCCTTTGCTCTGCCAGTCCCTTGTTTGGCCAAGATCTTGGCTGCCTTTTGTTTTGCAGCTGCATCAGCTGCAAGTGCCCTATTGGCTGCCCCCTTTGCCATTTGATGTGCCTCTTCCTCAGTGGCTTTCTGCAAGGCCTTGCAAACCTTCTGCTCAAACTCCTTCCTCAACTTTTTGGCTGCTTCAGCAGCCTTTCTTGCTTGTCATTCCTTCCTTGTCCTTGCTCCCTCCTCCTCCAGTTTCTGGGCTGCTGCAGCAAACTCCCTTTGCTTTGCCTCTAAGGCTCTGATCTCCTCAGAGTCTGAACCTTTGGATGAGGCATGACTGCTGGTAGGGCTGCTAGAGCACAAGGACATGTCAGGGAAACAATTGGGGGTTGGCATGTTGTGCAGTTGTTAAATGCTGTCTTGCATTCAATGGTGGTGGTTGATTTTTGGCAGATTAAACTTTGTACAAACTTTCCAACTGAATCCACAGGTACAAACAAGTTATCTCAGTGCTATGCACCTCAAGGGTTCAGTGCTAAGGGGGGAATACTGTCATATCCCATTCCAGCCATCACTTGTCACCATCCTGTCACACTCCAATTTGCCACAAATCCCAAGTCCTTGTGGCCAAGCTTTGGCCATGTTGACCATATCCTGGCTGACCATGCATTTCATATATTTTGCATTAAGCCTTCATTCCATACTAGTCTCATTTCAAGCTTCTTATTATTCATATTGTTACATCTGTGATTATTCTGACATCTTCCAACACCCTGTTATCATTTTCCAATATGCTTCTGACATTTTCTGCCATTTTCATTCATTGTTAATCTCCAAACTATTGTTTTCATTATTTGATGCTCATGATACAATTACTGTTTCTACATATGTTTCCACTCAGTTACCTTTCTGCTCTCACTTCTGCTACTGTTATTATGTGTCAAGGACTTTTATTATTCTTTTAACTATAGCATTGTTACTTCTGCTTTTATTATTAAAATTAGCTATACATGTATTTAAGTAGCTCTGTTCTGTATTATAGTCTCCAATCTGAATATCAACTAAGATCATCTATAGTCTCTCTGATTCACTTCCAACCTTCTGATCCTCTTCTGATTTATCTCCTAGTTGACTTACATTGACTAGTCCTGACTTGCCCTTGACACTAGACTTGGACTCTAGTTGTCATTAATCTTCAATCACTTCTGACACCCTTCTGACATCCTGTAACTATTTCCTGCCATGTGAACTATTCACTAAGTTAGAACCCACAAGAATTGGAAGGGCATAGCACATAAGCTGAAGCTGACAGTTCTTATCTTTAGTGTTACAGTTGGAAATCCTTCCAACATTACTCCCAACATTTTTCCAACATAGTGCTATCATAACTTACACCCTCTAGTTCCTATTTACCCTTTGGAACAAGAACTTGACAGTATATTTGGATTCCAACTTCCAAGTTCTCATTCATGGTTTGCACAACTACTATTGCAACTCCTTGTACCACTACTGCACATGCTCAGTCTCATAGAAATATGACTTCCACAATCTGTCCTGAAACTCACTCTGTCTCTGCCACTTGTGCTACCCTCACTTTGCCTCCAACAGCCTCTGGGTCTAATGACAAAGGCAAAGGATGTACTACTTCATGTGCACCTTCTGCTCAGGCTAGTCAAAATGATCCTCCACCAGGTGATGATGGAATTCCTACCAACAGCAGTGACAACAACCAGGGAGGCCCAGGCAGCAACCCTGATGATACCAATGATCCTGACTATAATAGTGAGGATGATGATCCCTCTTCCAACAAGGCACCCAACCAGGACCCAAATCTGGTTCAAGTGCTAGGACAACTCTCTAGGTCTATTCATTGGAAGGATACCACTAAATCCAACAAGCCCAAAGCCAAGGAACCCAACACATAGAATGGTTCTGACCCCAAGAAACTATCCCCTTTCCTTCTGCAGTGTGCAATTTACTTCTGTGACAACCAACACTATTATTCTGATGATTCTGCTAAGATCAACTTCACCTTATCCTACCTTTGAGGGACAGCTCTCAATTGGTTTGAGCCCAACATCATTTCTGACAGTCTTATCAACAGCTGGTTAGATTTTGTTACAGAGCTCAAGCACAATTTTGGCACTATCAATCCAGCAGGAGATGTGGAAGAAGAACTTGACAATCTCCACATGCATGATAACCAGCACATTGTGAAATACAATGTTAAATTCAACCACCTCACTATTAAGACTTCTTGGGATGCTGGGACTCTCTGACACCACTATTATAAAGGCCTACCCAATCACATTAAGGATATTATGTCTCAGACTGGAAAACCTGAGTTGCTCATCAACATGAAATTTGCCACTCAGACTATTGATGCCCACCATTGGGAGTGCCAGCATGAGAAATTCCATGCTGAAAACACTTCTGCAAAGTCAGAAAAGTCTTCCAACAAGAGTAAGAAATCCTCTGATAACAACAAAAATCAGCTTCAAAATCCTCAAACACTTTGAATAATAACAACAACAATGGCAATAACAAGAACACTAACAACTCCTTGAATTTGTCTTCCTCTTAATCCATGCCAAAAAAGCCAGACCTTTTCAACAAGCTTGGTAAAGATGGAAAGTTGACCTCTCAGGAGCACCAATGCCATTTTGACAATAATCTCTGCATGTTCTGGGAGGTTCTGGACATATGGCTAAGGATTATAACAAAGCAGCTGCTTCTGCAACTAAGGCCAAGGCTCATGCAGTGACTGCTTCCAACAAGAGTAAGGATAGCTCTTCTTCTGACTCTAAGAGCTCAGAAAAATCCAGAGCATTCCTCAGGTCTCCACACAGGCTGAGGACTGCATTGAACTCAACTGTGCAAATAGGGGGTTCAGACTTAATGCATCTGCTCTTTCCAACTCTCAATCTTTACATGTCTGCCTTGTTTCTCTGTTCATTTCCAACTCTACTGCTCCTTTTCTGACACTTGTGGACTCTGGCTCAACCCATTGTTTCATTGATACTTCATTTGCATGTTTACATGGACTCACTACTACCACTATTCCTCTGATTGAACTGAAACTCTTTGATGGCTCCTTGAACACTTACCTTACCAAGGTAATCAGTCTTCCTGTCTGCTTTCTGACTGGTGAATCCATGACTTTAACCTGTTATGTTACCCTGCTCAATTCTTTGTGCTCTCTAGTTCTTGGATATAACTGGCTCTCCTGCTACAATCCATTGATTGACTGGGAATTGAGTAGTTTTACTTTCTGTTCTTTTTTGCACAAGATTGCTTCATCTTTGTTGACATCTGCTTGAATGGCTTCTGTCACTTAGCTACCAACCACACCAGTTTCTGACACTGCACCGCATTTTCTGCCAATCTCTTTCATTAATGCTGCTGCTTTTATGCATGCTAGTAATTTGTCTGGATCACAAACTTTCCACCTCCAGCTTTCCACCCCCACAGTTTCAGGACTTTCTGCTTCTGCTACTGAAGCACCAGTTGACCTTTCTAAGGTCTTAAAGGAACACCATGAGTTTGCTGATGTATTCAGCAAGACACATGTTGACACACTTGCCCCACACTGCCCTTATAACTTAAAGATTAACCTTGAGGAGGATACTACTTGTTACAATTCTTTACTTTGTGACTTGTACCCGCTATGCGACTTTCTTTCTTTAAATAGATAATTATCACATGAACAGTTATATTTAGACTAGCTAACAAGAATGATAGCTATACTTAGTACAATGCACACAGACCATCATATTTTACTATAAGTAGACCTTTGTACTTTGGTCTTGTTCCTTAGCTTGACCTAGGCAAATATACAGCCTTGTGACATCCTCATTCTGATCCCTCAAACTTCAACAAACTCAAACCTCTTAGACTCTGTCTTGAGGCTCATCAAACCTAAGCTTCACTTAGACAGTGACTTAGCAACTTGACAACTGTCCTATACTCTAGGAAGTGTGTCATACACAGAACCCAGAAACATCAGACTACCAAACTCGACCTTGAGCTTATCACTTGGCTCCATTACCATAACACTACTCCTCTGCTAGGTACAGTCTATTTCCTTTCACAATCAGAATTAAAGTTGCTTCATGAGTTCATTGATGAGCACCTTTCTATTGGATTTATTTGAACCTCCTGCTCTCTGCACAGTGCCCCTGTGCTTTTCATATGGAAGAAGGATGGATCTCTCCACCTTTGTGTAGATTTTTGCAGCCTCAACCAAATCACCAAGAAAAACCAATATCTGTTACTGCTCATCTATGACCTACCTGACAGTCCTTGGAAAGCATGTGTCTATACTAAACTAGATCTCTGACACACTTATCATCTTGTGTGCATAGTGGAAGGTGATGAGTGGAAAACTGCTTTCTGCATGTGATATGGCAGTTTTGAATGGTTAGTTATGCCATTTGGACTCACTAACACACCTGCAGCTTTCCAGTGTTTCATGAATGACATTTTCCAAGATCTATTGGACATTTGTGTTACCATCTATCTTGATGACATCCTCATATATTCTGACAACACTGCCCAGCATTGGAAACATGTTAAGGAAGTCTTCTGCTGGCTCTGCCAGCATGGACTTTTCATTTGTGCTGACAAATGCAAGTTCAATTCCAACTCTGTGGAATATATAGGCCATATCCTCTCTCCAAAAGGTCTGACAATGTTGGAAGACAAAGTCAAGATTATTCAGGATTGGCCTGAACCACAAAAGTTAAGGACATCCAGTCTTTCCTTGGATTCACTAATATCTACTGATGGTTCATCCAAAACTATTCCAACATCACAGTACCACTCACCCAACTTATGCAGAAAAGCATCTGCTGGGACTTTAATCAAGACTGCCATGATGCTTTCAACAGAATTAAAGATGCTTTTGTTTCTGTTCCAATTCTTACTCACTGGATACCTGATGCACAGATCATTGTAGAAATTGACACTTCTGACTATGCTTTGGGAGCTATTCTTTCTATCATCACTTCTGACAATGAAATTCATCTGGTTGCTTTTTACTCTTGCACCTTCGCTATTTATGAACTGAATTATGATACTTATGATAAGGAACTTCTAGCAATTTTTGAAGCTTTCTGCATCTGGCAACATTATCTTGAGGGAGTGCTGCTTCTGACAGATGTTGTTACCAACTACAAGAATCTGAAATATTTCTCCACTAGTAAGATTTTTACATGCCAACAAGCCAGATGGTCAGAATACCTTTCACAGTTCAACACAGTCATTTGTTTCTGCCCTGGATGCCTTGGAACCAAGCCCAAATCTTTAACTAGACAGTGAGACATCTACCCTAAAGGGTGGAATAACAACTATGCTAAAGTGAACCTGCATAATTTTTGCTGAGTGTTTATGCAAGAACAACTTTCCACTTCTCTTCATGTCACTTATTTCATAGGTCCAACTCCCTGCACATCTATAGTAATGGATGTAGAACAACTTCACAATGATATCATTTCTGCTCTTCCTTCTGACCCCATTTCTGCTGCACACATTACAGTGCCTGAGGCTGTTGGTCACTTTCTGCTGATGGTTTCTTGCATGTCAATGACAGAATCTATGTTTCTGCTTCTGACAATCTCTGCCTTCAAATCCTTCAGTATAAGCACAACCACATTATTTCTGGTCACCTTGGTCAGAACAAAACCCTTGAACTCATCTGACAGGAATACACCTGGCCAGTTCTCTGCACTTTCATCAAAGACTATTGTAAATCTTGTGTTACCTGTATGCATTTTAAACCCCAACATCACAAACCATATGGATTGCTCAAACAACTTCTGATACCTGAATGCCCATGGAATTCAATCTCTATGGACTTCATCAAGAAGCTTCCACCATCCAGCAGTTATAATGCTATATTAGTAGTCATTGACTGACTATCTAAACAAAGTGTTTTAATTCCAACACATGATACAGTCACTTCCACTGATTTAGCACAGCTCTTTGTTATGCATGTGTTTTCTAAGCACAGCATACCAGCACATGTTACTTCTGACAGAGGTTCTGAATTTGTTTCCCATTTCTTCCACTCACTTAGTAAGGCTCTAGACATGCACCTACACTTCACTTCTGGTTACCATCCAGAAGATGATGGACAGACAGAACAAACTAATCAGATGCTCAAACAATACATTTGAGTATACTGTAACTACCAGCAAGACAACTGGTCAGAACTTCTTCCACTTGCAGAATTTGCCTACAGCTATGCACCTTCTGCCATGACTGGAATTTCCCCTTTCTTTGCCAACAAGGGTTACCACCCTAATATTACTATTCATCCTGAACACAACCTTGCTTCTGCCTGTGCCCATGAATTTGTAGTCAACCTTGACAAATTGCATTCTACACTCAAGACTGCAATAGCAGAAGCTCAGCTCTGCTATCAAGGTCCCACTGATTCATGCCAACAACCTCTGCCCACTTTCTGCATAGGTCAACAAGTATTTGTTAAAGTGCAATTCTTCTGCACTACTTGATCTTCAAAGAAACTATCAGAAAAATATCTGGGACCCTACAAGATCATAGCAGAAGCAGGTACTCATTCATTCACTTTACAACTCCCAGATGCTATGTGTGCTGTCCATCCAGTTTTTCACATCTCTATGCTAGAACCAGCCACACCCAACACTATTCCAAACTGTATTGAACTGCCACCTCTGCCAGTCCACATTGATGGGGAACCAGAATACAAAATCAGTAAAATTGTTGACTCCAAAATCAACTGACATTGTATTTACAAACTTCAATACAAAGTATGTTGGCTAGGCTATGAAGGCACCAACAAAGAATACACTTGGCTTTCTGCCACTGAACTGGACCATGCAGCAGAACTCATTTCTGACTTCCACACCACATATCCAAGCAAACCTGGACCCCTTACAACTTTGTAGTTATTTTCAAATTTTCCAACCTTTCTGTTATTTTCCACTATTTTCCAACATTTCTTCTTGCAACCTTAGTTTCCAGATTCCAAGAACATCAATCACAAACAAAAGAAACCAAGAAAGATTACAAGAAATTACTATATACAATGTTCCATTTTCTATCTACTGCAGAGTCTGCAATTCTTCTGCAAGCCCTGCTGCTGTTTCCACTTCCACCTCCATTTCAACATCTTCCAATGTTTCTGCTTCTTTCTCCACCACCTCTTCTGCTTCCTTCTCTGTCTCTGACCTTTTCTCTGCTTCCTTTCTGCCTTCTGACAGCATCCCCATACTCACATACAACTGCACTCCCCACTCCTCCTGCTCTGTCTCCATTGTGCTGTCAGAAGTCTCTTCCAACAACCTGTGCTCCAGCCAGTAGGCCCACCTCCTCTCCATCTCCCTTCCTGTCCATCTCTTTGATGCCTTCCAGCCCTCCCATAGCAGCAAGTGTTGCCACTGCTTCAGCTTGATACTGGTGGAAACTGCCTCTGCCTCTGCCAAAACTTGCACATACCTGCATTCTGGCTTCTCTGCCAGCTCCTGCAATGCCTCCCCCATCTTGTTCAATTCTTTCTGCAGGTCTTTCTGCAGACCCTCTACACTCCCCACTAGCTTCTCAACAGCAGTCACCAACCACTTTCCAATAGCCTCCCAGCCTTCTGCCATGTGCACTTTCTTCTGTGCAGGCACCTCTGCTTCTTCTGCCTCATCCTCCATCTCCTGTGCCTTGTCACTCTCATCCCATGTGTGTTTCTTTCCACTGACCTTCCATGTCAGCTTTGCTCACCTAACCTTGCCACAAGGCTTTTTTGCTGTCTTGCAGGCACAGCACAGCTTTTTTCCACTGAGAAAATATTAGCAAGGTTATCAAAATGAAATTATCCACTTACAGCTCCTCCTTGCAATCCAGGCCCTTTGTAGTGCAATGCTAGCACTTGTACAAAGCAGACCATAGTCTGCTCTTGTTTCTGCCACTGTCTGATTGCACCACCACCTTGCTTGAACTTCCCTCCTTTCCCTTGCCCTTGGCCTTCATGTTGGCCTCAGTGGCCTTCTTTGCTGCCCTATCTGCCTCTTCCACCACCCACTGCAATTCCTCCATTTGTGCCTCATGCACTAGATGCTCTGCTTCATACTCCTCCTCTTCTGCCAAATGATGAGCCTCCTCCTCCATCTTGCACTTCTTGTGCTCATATGCTGCATGTTGCTCCTCAATCAAAACTGGGGCCTGGAAAGCAGAAGTGGCTTGGTGGTTTGTTTTTGGTAATGAAGCATGGGAAGTGGGGTGTTAAAGCTTATTTTTGATCATCACCCTACCACTATCCAATTTTTTCCACCAAATGAAGCCAAACACTTCTGATCAATCCCCTGAGGGCTCAAGCTTAAGGGAGGAATACTGTTACATCTGTGATTATTCCAACATCTTACAACACCCTGTTATGATTTCCTGATATGCTCTGACATTTTCCACTGTTTTCATTATTTGATGCTCATGATACAATTACTGTTTCTACATATGTTTCTGCTCAGTTACCTTTCTGCTCTCACTTCTGCTACTGTTATTATGTGTCAAGGACTTTTATTATTCTTTGTAACTATAGCATTGTTACTTCTGCTTTTATTATTACAATTAGCTATATGTGTATTTAAGTAGCTCTGTTCTGTATTATAGTCTCCAATCTGAATATCAACTAAGATCACCTCCAGTCTCTCTGACTCACTTCCAACCTTCTGACCCTCTTCTGACTTATCTCCCAGTTGACTTATGTTGACTAGTCCTGACTTGCCTTTGACACTAGACTTGGACTCTAGTTGTCATTAATCTTCAATCACTTCTGACACCCTTCTGACATCCTGTAACTATTTCCTGCCATGTGAACTATTCACTAAGTTAGAACCCACAAGAATTGGAAGGGCATAGCACATAAGCTGAAGCCAACAGTTCTTATCTTTAGCATTACAGTCAGAAATCCTTCTGACATTACTCCCAACATTTTTCCAATGTAGCACTATCATAATTATGACCTTTGGTTCCTATTTACCCTTTGGAATGAGAACTTGACACATATCCACAAAACCTTTTAGCTAGTTACCTTAGTCTCCACTTAGTCTCTGTTCATCTGACTCTCTCCACACTTTAG
>JASFDD010000641.1:0-11665 GCA_036937055.1 Nidula microcarpa | reverse complement strand
TTTACCATTGCCAGTTCCTACTCACTGGTAAAGCTACTCTGACATTCTCAACATCCTCTGCTCTCTCAATCTCTCCTTGTCAATTGTTATCGCTCTCACGCTAAATCTCCAGTTCCCAGAGATTTCACCTGACCAATCTCCGGTCAGGAAGCTGAGTTTACGATTCCCTATCTTTGTTCAACTTCACTAAATATAATCTGTAAATCAGACATTAGAAACAAAGGGGGCGCAGCACATAAGCTGAAGCCGTCATCCATTCTGATTCTCTCTTCTTTGTAGCGCTAGAACACGTTCCCGGAGATATCACCGGAGTCTCCGGTCACTTCCCTTTGCCCCTCCTGAGTTATTACTTGCCCGGCAACTCTAGGTCTTACCCGGAAACGAGTTCTTGACAAAAGACTTGAACACCAGGATATTCAGTCTTCAAGGGTGATTGATTCCCAAATAAATGACATCAACATTTGGCCATGATTTATGAAGAATGGAGTGTAGCAAGTGCATCTGCAATTTTTGGAGCTCTTGGTCATCTCATAATGTTTGATGCATTAGAATACTTAGAACTGCTGATACTGATAACACTGCATTGTCTTTTTTGTACTGAAGAAACTGAATATGGATAGGTGAAAGGTCACCCTAACCTGGAACTCTATACATCTTTCTACATGGCATTTGTTTCCACAGCTGTTGTTTCCCATGTTATAAAGTTCCTGGATACCCACATATTCCATAATCACAAAGTTCATATCCTTGCTCATTGTTAAAAATTGTCAAAGCCTGCATCTATCAGAATTTGCAATGTATAGTGAAATGCAAAAATAATGCACATAGCAGTGACTTTTGAACAAGATTATTTTTTGATAATCAGTAACTTGTATATTGTACAATACTATAATGAATGTAACCCTGTCAGATATCAAAATGGGAAAGTAGAAATTGAGCTCAGAGGATAAAAAATTGCAAAATTGCGAAAAGTGAAGTTTGTGAAGAAATATTTTCACAGCATGAAATTCACACAGATGGTAATACTCAATGTACAGATCATAACACAAGTTGAATTGTAAAAAAAAAAAAGTTGTTGAGGAGATATTGTCTTCCAAAGTGCATGATTTTGAGGTGCTAACCTGTCAAGACTCGTTCCCAAAGGTGAATAGAACTAGAGTACGTAGGTTATGATAGCACCACATCGGAAAATGTCAGAAGTAACGTCGGAAAGAGTTCCGACCATAATGCTACAGATAAGAACTGTTGGCTTCAGCTTATGTGCTGCACCCTTCCAGTTCTCGTGGGTTCTAACTTAAACGTGGTCCACATGTCGGAAGAAAGTACTGCGGGGTCGGAAAGTTGTCAGAGACGACTTAGGGGTTTGACAACTAGAGACAAAGTCTATTGTCGAGAGCAAGATAGGACTAGTCGATGTAAGTCAACTAGAAGGGAAGTCAGAAGGAAGTCGGAGGTCGGAAAGCAAAGAGACTTAGAGCTTAGTCAGAAGACTAGGTGGGATCTTAGTCAATATTCGAATTGCATATACAGGACTGGAACTAACTACTTAAATATGTGGATAGTTAATTGTATAACTAATCGGGGAAAGGTAACTAGTAATGACAGAGTCATAATAAGACCAAGTATCATAATAGGTATCAGAAGTCGTATCTCAGAGTCGGACGGGATATCGGAAGGTATATAAAAGAAATATTGTTCTGATAGGAATCAAGGTATTGTCAGTCATGGAAACGGTAACGAGGTGAATGAGAAACGGGGTATCGTGGTTATCAGAAATATCAGAAAAGGGTCGGAGAGTAACGGAAAGGTATCGGAAGCGTAGTCTGGGTTTTGGTATATGACAGGTGCTTCCTCTTGTCTGAGACTTGAAACTGAATCTCTTTAAGACACTGGAAAGTGCCTTTAAGAAGACCAATTGCATGTTCTGAGCATATTCAAACCTAGGTATAAGTTTAAGGTAGTTGGAATGCACATAATATTGATGTTAAATTCACTTTTGAGACATGATAGTTGTACAACCTCTGATCTGTGGTAAGACTGCTACCAACTGGCTTCTTGAATGGGGAAACATACCATGTTTCACAAGGATAGGCAGAATTGGCCCAAAGCCATCCTCCATCCTGGAAAATTGTTTTGTGCTCCTTAAAGGTATGGGTACTTCAAAATGCCCATGAGTTATGAACACTCCCTGTATGACCTCTGCTATAGTCAATGATAAGAAGGTTATGCAAGAGGTTGGCAACCTTCATAAATATGAAATTAAGATTATACTGGCTGGTATCCATAGATGAGATACTTGGCAATCAGCCAAGTAATCCTTATTCTTGTCATACCATGCATTTCCATATAAGCCTGGATGCTGGAATAAAGGAAATTTTGTTCCATCAACCATAATAAACCCACCATGCCATTCAGGACAGCAAGCATCTTCAACCCATTGCTTGGATGCCTCCTTTTTAGCCTGTTTAGGAAGGTGGATAGCAGTGTTGTGAAGAGATATCAATATAACCATGACACCAATGGTAGCTTTTCAAACAAAACCTACTGACACACCTGCCCAGGTAGCAATATCTGTGGCTGAGCTTCCATTTCTGTAATGGCCTGCCTGGGCAAGGTAAATTGCAGGCTGCACATTTACAGGAAGCTGCTCACAATTAGAGTTGTTGTGGAAGATATGGTGATCTTTGAGAAGATTTAGAATTTGTTGGAAAGTGGTGGGGTGAACATGTAGCTTTGCACAAAAATTTCATAGGTATTGTTCTGCCCAGTGGTCAAGAAGATAAAGCTGTGAAACCTTTGGATTGAGAGGCTGGGGTTCAAGGACATGGTTCTCATCCATGTATTTAAGGAGGTCAGCCAACCTATGTCTGGATTTTGACTTGAGCTCATCCTCCATATCTGAAGAAAAAGGCAATGCCAGAGACAGTGGATCTTCCATCTCAATGTCTTCAAAAAGATAAAAAAGCTCAAGATCTAGCATCTCAAGGTCCAGATCCAGTGATAGTTCAGCTATTTCTTCATTCAGGGAAGCCAGTGCTGCTTGAATCATAGCAGGATCATTTGGATCTTTGAGGTCAATATCCTTACCACCCACACTTACCTCAGACATGGAATCATCACTGTCAAGCTCTTGGTTGAGTTGCCTACATCATTGGTGGGTATAATTATCAGTCAATTCAGTAACCCAGCATGTATGAGTTGATTTGCTAGGCATACCAGCACCTACAGGCAACAAGGGAGGGAGGAACACAAACAAACACTGTTATCTAAGCTTCTCAGTGTGATTATACACAAGGGAGCAGAGTTCCATCCCAGCTGGACAGTTGAAAGGCCTTGTTTCTATTTTTGATCCATTTTTCACTTGTTTTTGAGGGATTTCCTGATCTGGAGGTTCATGGTAGCTGTTTTTCAGTCAATTTTCATTTCATTTTCTGTTCATTTTTACTGTCCAAATTATATTTTCATTGACAAAGCATGCATAGTTCTGCATACTGCAGTTAATAATGGGGTCTGGGAAACTTGGACACAAAAAACCAGATTTATAGTTGACTCTTATCATTATATCAATCACCAGACAACTGACTACCTTTGTTATAAGTGGTGTAATCCAGCACCATTGAATGGGCCAGCACCTAATCTTGTAATTTTTAAACATGACACTCAAGGAGTTCCACACTACAAACAGGCATTCAATGCCCAGATTAGAGATTTATATATATCTTATAACACAGTCACTTATTTATTTGTCAGGCATGTGAGAAACTGAATGTATGACTTGGAGGCTTTCAGACTATTTTCAACAAAATGACTATTACAAACTTCAATCGGTCTATGTGTGCATTTCTATTTTTACACACACAAAGAGTTATCATGACACAGGAGAAGAAGGCAAAGAAGGATAGGCAAAGAGCAGAGCAGGAGGAGGACTCAGATGAGGTAGGTATTGACATTGAAAGAGAAGTGTGAAGTAAAGATACCACTGGCAAGTGTATGTTAATTCTACATAAACTCTATGTATAGTATATATACAGGAACTGATTTTAGCACTTCAAATGTTTATGGTACTTAGTGCAATGTCTATGTACAGTGTACATACCATGTACATATAGTGTATATATAGTCCAGCAAACAACTTCATATAAATAATGTTACTTTAACTACTATTTACAGATTCTACATAGACTCTACATATAGTATATGTACAGGTATTGACTGTGCCAGTTGAAATGTTGGTCATATTTAATAGTAAGCCTTTGTAGACTTTATGTACAGTCTACCTACAGTCCACATATAGTTAAGCAATTGATTAATTTTGATGAAGTTATCCAAGGTATAGTGTATGTAGAATCTAGGTACCATATACATACACTAAGTATGCCAGAAGTGCAGGCTACATGGAGTATACATATAGTCTATGTATACCTGTGGGGGGGGGGGGGGGGGGTGTGAAAAACAGCACTAAGGGACAAAAGTATTTTAACACATGCTAAATTCCCCAGTTCAGTACATTGAAACTGGCTTCTCACAATATTGAAGGGTGATCTAAGAAGGGATAAATGTACCAACAACTCATAATATATCATTTTGATGTGGACTTGTTTCAATGTATAAAAAAATGGTATCTGGATAATTAAAAAAAATAAGTCTTCAAGATATTAAATTCACTTAATAACATTTAGAATACCTCTGATATTGAAGTAAATTAGTCACTAGTTTTATCCTCCTCTGCCTCTTCCCCTCTGAAATCTGATTTAGCATACTTGCATAACATCTTTTATAGTTTCTTAAATAATTTAATACAGTGGTGTGCAAAAATAATGCATGTGGGTTTCAGTAGCAATAGCTTTTGAACAACAATATACTTAGATAATCAGTACCTTCCATATTGTACAATAGTGGAATGCAGAGTTGATGTTGCAGCCACTAAAAATGGTCACAACAACTTGTCTGCTAAATCCCACAATACAGAAAATCTGTAAGTTTGGCTTTCTGTCATGTTGGTATCACTCTGTAGCAGAAGCACTGAATCAGGCCTTGAATTATAATAAGAAATCATTTTTGATGGAAATATTCCTGCAAGCACCAAGTTATTGATCAGGTAACCATCATGCCACAACACATCAGTTTCCATTGTCCCCAAGCTTAGTGAGCTCATCATTGGTGACAGTGAGCTACTGCTAACAGTCAAATTCTTCATCATAAGATAATGCACCTTTATGATTACATTTTAACTATAGAATGAAAATTATGTCTGCATTTTTTTCACCTGAGTTATATCTACATTATATGTTATTACATTAGTGGGATGAGAGGTGGACAACAAGGAGAAGTGTTCAGCATCAGTGTCAGTGACTCAGAAGCAAGGCATGGTCTACTGTAACCTGTCATCAAAATCCTTATATCTTACAAGATCTGCAGGGTTGATTATATAAACGGCACAAGGCCATCAAATAAATTCAGTTAACCTTATAGCAAGCATATCAGAAGTCAATTGTGATGAGGGTATTTACCTGTCAGAGTTGTATCATTAAGGAAAGTTGTAACAGACTTGAAATAGTGTCCTGTTGCAGCTGCAGCATCAATTCTGCATTCCACTAATACTATAATGAATATATCCTTGTCAAATATCAAAATGGAAATGTAGAAATTGAGTCCAGCAGGTAGAAAAATGTAAAATTGCAAAAAGTGAAGTTTGTGAGGAAATTTTTTCACAATGTGAAATTTACACAGATGATAATCTTAAATTTACAGATCATAACACAAGTTGAATTGTAAAAAAAATTCAGTCATTGGAGAGATATTGTCTTCCAAAGTGTGTGATTTTGAAGAGCTAACCCCTGTACCCCCATTAAAATCGCAAAAATCAGCAACTTGTGATGCTCATAGCTCAACAACCAGGAAGTCTTTTCATGATTCAACTTGCAATACAATCTTCTCAATGAGGGTCATTGTCTGTGTAAATTTCACACTGTGAAAAAATTTCCTTGCAAACTTCACTTTTTGCAGTTTTACATTTTTCTACCTTCTAAACTCAATTTCTACATTCCCATTTCAATATTTGACAGGGATATATTCATTATAGCATTGTACAATATGCAAGTTACTGATTATCAAAATTTATTGTTGTTCAAAAGTTACTGCTACCAAAACCCACATGCATTATTTTTGCATGACACTGTACCACTCTCCCTTCAAATCAACCCATAATTCCTCCACTATCAAGGAAGGACAAAAGTCTAGCATGAGCTCTACAATCAAGAGTGTCCCAGACATGCTCAATAATGCTTATGTCAGGACTTTGAACAGTCCATGGCAATGTATGCAAGCTACTTACCTGTAGCCAGGTTTTCATAATTTTTGCAGTGTGCTTGGGATCATTATCCTATTGGAAGAAATAATCTTCTGGCTTCATGTGGCACATATACATGGCCCTGAGAAATTTTTTGTCAAGGATTTCCATGAAATCAGTTCCATACATGATTTCCACAATGTGATGAAGGTGGCCCACTCCAAAACAGGTAATGCAACACCACACCATCACACCCCCATCACTCACCACAGATGCTGGCTTCTAAATTCAGCAGATTTAGAGGGAATAAATAGTGGATAAAATAAAAATGTATATGTACCTCTATCCACTGAATATAGAGAGAATAAATTCACAATACATTCTACAATAAAGCCAATCTTTATTCACTGTATTTATCATACATAAACCCACATAATATCCATCAGAAAAATCAAGAATATATTTAAAATAAAAACTAGATTAATGTGCCAGATATAGTCACAACCTCTTCCCCATCAATCCTGCTAGACATATTGTGAATTTATTGATTCATGTGATTTTTATGTGACATACAATCACTGTTATCTTACTGAGGTGGTTCTGTCCAGCAGTGGGCAAGGGTGGCAGGCTGTAGGTGCTATAACATAGTAATGCATACATAAATTCAATATGTTGCTCATATATAAATGCACTCATTGACTCATATGTGAGAGCACATGTGTGAACATATATATGTTTTTGGTGTATCCTAACCTAAGGTTTCAACCTTTGCTTGCAGAGGATGCTATGAGATTTTAAGTGCATCCTAACCTAAGGTTTCTTGCTTTGCTTGCAGAGATATTATAAGATTTTTCAGTGTATTTGAACCCAGACTTCTGTAATCTTGTATATGATTTTTGGGTTCATATACACCAAGACATTGGGTTATGTTTTGGGTTGGTCTGCACCAAAATATATATGAAATTTCCTTGGGTTGGAGCACACCTACAATCCAAAACTCCCTCATCTATGCTTCAGGTTTTTGATTCCTGGTTCTTAGGTCAACATGCACTAAGACTTTGTATGATTTTCTTGGGTTGTTCTATATGGCATTTCATTGGGTTGGAGCATACTGAGAATTCAATGCCACCTTATCTAGGCTAATTTCAGATCCTCAATCCTTGGGTCAATGAGCACCAAGACTTTGTATGTTCTTAGGTTAGTCTACACCAAAATATATATGAAATTTCTTTTGGTTGGAGCACACAAGATTTTTCAATGTATTTCAACCCAGACATTTATAATTTTTGGGCTGAGTTACACCAAGACTTTGGGTGTCTGTTTTCAAGGTTTCTGCACACCAAGAATTTTATGTACTTTATTGGGTTGGAGCACACTGAGAATTCAACAAAGCCTCAGCTAGGTTTCAGATCTCAGGTCCTCATTTCTTGGGTCAATATGCACCAAGATGTGATATTTTGTTGTTGGGTTGGCCTACACCAAAATATTTATGATATTTATTTGGGTTGACACATATTTTTGGGTTGGGGCACACTGAGTATTCAATATATGACTTTAATTTGGGTTGCTGCACACCAATAATTCTGGGTTAGAGCACACTAGGAATTCAATGCTGTCTTGTCTTTGCTTCAGGTTCAGATTCTCAATTCTTGGATTAAGATGCACCAAGGCATGATTTTGTTTTAGGGTTGGTCTACACCAAAATATATGTAGGATTTATCTGGGTTGGGGCACACCATGTATTCAATAAATGACATTTCTTTGGGTTCAACCACATCAAGAATTCAAAGCAGCCTCATCTAGGGAAACATTGCAGACTTGTTTTTGTCAAATATTTTGCTTTTTTCTCAAGACTGTACTACAAAACTTCTACTGATGTCAAGGTCCTTATTGATGAAACCCTTGGCTGAACATCAGATGGTACTACTTTCAAAATGTGGTGAAAAATCAATACAAAATGTTGTATAAGAACTTCTTGATTTCAATACAAAACATCGCAGACTCATGTTTGGTTGAGTATTTTGTGTTTTTCTCAAGACTGTACTACAAAACTTGTATTGATGGTGAGGTCCTGACTAATGAAACCCTGGGCTGGCTATCAGATAGTACCACTTTCAAAATGTAGTGAGCAATCAATACAAAAAGTTGTATAGGAGTTTCATGCTTTCAATACAGAAATTCTCCAACTCATGTTTGGTCAAGTATTTCGCATTTTTATCAAGACTACAAACTTTGTATTAAAGTCAAGGTCCTTTCTAATAGAATCATAGGCTGGCTACCAAATGATGCTATGTTCAAAAAGTGGCAAAAAATTAATACAAAAGTTTGTATAGGAATTTTGTGATTTCAACACAAAAATTCTCTAACTTGTGTTTGGTCAAGTATTTCATGTTGCTTTCAAGACTGGACTACAAGCCTTGTATTAAATTCAGGGTCCTTTTTAAAAGAACCATAGGCTGGCTATCAAATGGTGCTATTTTCAAAAAGTGGCAAAAAATCAATACAATGTTTGTATAGGAATTTGATGATTTCAATGCAAACTTTCTCAAACTTGTGTTTGGTTGAATATTTCGCATTTTTCTCAATAGTAAATTAGACCCATATATATTTTCAATTCACTTTCAGACAGAGTGCATGCCATGTGCAAGCAGGTGCAATGTAATGCAAGAAATACCATGAGGAACATAATGAGAAACATTCCAGCAACTAGTCAACTGACAAATCATGATTGGCTGGAGAATGTTTTCTGGGGTTTCTCTGTTCTGTTGATGACAATGAAATCATCTCCAAACCATGCAATCTCCAGTATAAACCATTTAAAAGTGTTGGAATATATTATAGAACCATGTTTAAAACCTACTATTAATGTATGAAGTACATAACTAAATTACATGGATCTCTAATATTGATTTAATCTTTGCCCTTCCAAAAATCAGACATAAATGAGAAACAAACCAGTCTATTGCAAATTCTATTCATTGTTCATATATGAAAAATCTGAGAAATTCAGAGAGCACTATGTGAGTATATTAAAAATGAATTCTGTAAAAATTTTGAGAAGTTTTCAATTTTAGCTGATGACTGCAAAAATCCCTGTGAAATTTGAGTCATTGTGGAAGGAGGAAGGCTTGAAATACCTCAAAACAGGGTAAATCACATTGTGATTTCCAAGTTGAAATTGATCTAAGCATGGATCCTAACATGAATGATGAAATTAACAACTGAAGTACATTGTGTAGAATGTAAATCTGTGCTTGTATAAAGTGTCAGTGCTAAGCTGGGATGGCAAAAAGAGAAATAGTGACCTTCTTATGAAAATAATACTGCCCTCCAACCTATCTGAAATTGAAGAAATTATTGAGGAGTCTCTAAAGCAGCTTAAATCACCTTCAGATGTTTGAAATTGCTCATGCAGTGAGTGTGCCAAGACTCACTCACAAGGTAAATAGGAACTAAAGGACATAGGTTATGATAGCAATACATTGGAAAATATCAGAAGTAATGTCAGAAGGATTTCTGACTGTAATGCTACAGATAAGAACTGTCAACTTCAGCTTATGTGCTGTGCCCTTCCAGTTCTCATGGGTTCTAACTTAAATGTGGTCCATGCATCAGCAGATAGCACCATGTGGTCAGAAAGTTGTCAGAGATGACTTGGGGGTTTGACAACTAGAGACTAAGTCTAGTGTTGAGAGTGAGGTAGGACTAGTTGACATAAGTCAACTAGAAGGGAAGTCAGAAGGGAAGTCAGAAGGGAAGTCAGAAGGGAGTCAGAGGTCAGAATGCAAAAGAGACTTAGAACTTAGTCAGGAGACTAGGTGGGATCTTAGTTGATATTTGGATTGGAAACTAGGGTCCTGTCATATTCCTATATGGCACAGCACGCACCTTCTCCAGACCACTTACTATCAATCCTGACACTTTCCTGACTTTCCACTCATCTCTGGGTTTACTCAGGTTTACCTCGGTCCATTTCCATTTTTGTACCTATTTTGTTTCAGCCACACACTATACTTTTTGTAGTATATCTCTTTGTGTTAACATTCAATTCATATTCCTTAGCCCTCATCATATGCTCTCTCATAACCCACTTACTTCTCCATTGCACTAGTATGATTACAGTGCTCTGCATATTTACTCTGGTTATTTAGATTTCTAGTATTTAAAGTACTTCAAATGTATTGTAGTACTTCAGTTTGTTAATTACTACAACTTTACCATTGCCAGTTTCATCCTCACTGATAAAGCTACTCCTGACATCCTCAACATCCTCCGTCTTCTTGATCTCCTCTCATTGTCATTATCGCTCTCATGCTAAATCTCTGGTCCCCAGAGATTTTACCTGACCAACCTCTGGTCAGGAAGCTGAGTTTGTGACCTCTTGCCTCTGTTCAACTTTGCTAATAATAATCTGTAAATTAGACATTAGAAACAAAAGGGGTGCAGTACATAAGCTGAAGCTGCCATCCATTCTGATCCTCTCTTCAATGTAACACTAGAATGTGTTCCTGGAGATATTACCAGAGTCTCTGGTCACTTTCCTTTTTCCCTCCCAAGTTATTACTTGCCTGGCAACTCTAGGTCTTACCTGGAAATAAGTTCTTGTCAAGTCCATAAGGACTGAATCTGTGGATTGACCATGGAAGAAGCTCTTATATCACCTAATTATTAGTTATAATCCACAGACAGGTCCATGGAATCCGTAAAGACAGAGCAAAAATAGATTACATAACAATTAGAAAAAATGGCTTTTGCAAGGATTGATCCCTGGACGAAGATTTCTGAGTAAGTGGCATGGAGCCATTGAGCCACAGAGGTATAAAATATCAGGCCACATTTATACATTATATAACCATTATATCATGTGCCTCTGCACATGCCTAATTCAGCCCAAACAGTACCATGTCATGGCATTGTTCATTCCTCCCAACCACCATGCTAGGTTATCACAATGTCAAGACTCATTCCCAAAGGTGAATAGGAACTAGAGGATGTAGGTTATTATAGTGCCACATTGGAAAATGTCAGAAGTAATGTTGGAAGAAGTTCTGACTGTAATGCTACAGATAAGAACCATTGGCTTCAGCTTATGTGCTATGCCCTTCCAGTTTTCATTAAACATGGTCCACACATTGGAAGATAGTACTGCAGGGTCTGGAAGTTGTTGGAGACAACTTGGGGGGTTTGACAACTAGAGACTAAGTTTAGTGTTGAGAGCAAGATAAGACTAGTCAATGTAAGTCAACTAGAAGGAAAGTTGGAAGGAAAGTTGGAAGGGAGTCAGAGGTTGGAAAGCAAAGAGACTTAGAACTTAGTTGGAAGACTAGGCGGGATCTTAGTCAATACTTGAATTGGAGACTAGGGTACAGAACTGAG
>JASFDD010000640.1:0-11697 GCA_036937055.1 Nidula microcarpa | reverse complement strand
TAGTTCCGGTCCTGTATATGCAATTCGAATATCGACTAAGATCCCACCTAGTCCTCCGACTAAGTTCTAAGTCTCTTTGCTTTCCGACCTCTGACTTCCTTCCGAATTCCCTTCTAGTTGACTTACGTCAACTAGTCTTATCTCGCTCTCAACACTAAACTTAGTCTCTAGTTGTCAAACCCCTAAGTCGTCTCCGACGACTTTCCGACCCCATGGTACTTTCTTCCAACATGTGGACCATGTTTAAGTTAGAACCCTCAAGAACTGGAAGGGCGCAGCACATAAGCTGAAGCCAATGGTTCTTATCTGTAGTGTTACAGTCAGAACTCTTTCTGACATTACTTCCGACATTTTCTGATGTGGTGCTATTGTAACCTATGTCCTCTAGTTCCTATTCACCTTTGGGAACGAGTCTTGACACACCAGGTGAAAATTACACCACAATTTCACACAGAGTGTGCACGCGCAATCCCTCTATTTTTCAATCTATACACCATTGCATTCCTCTTCATACTTTCCCAGAAATGCAAATTCTCGTGCTCAGATTATTACAATGAGTAATTTACCTGTAATTAAATTATATTTTGACTCAGAAGAGCTCAAATGCTTATTTGATTAGAGGGATTGCAAATGCACACCCTGTGTGAAATGGCGAGGTGCTTATCACCTGGGGTGAAAATTCCGTTGCATGCCCCACAGCATTAACCGCTGTGGAGCAGTCGGTTTTTAGGGTCCTCGAGTGACTAGGTGATAATCTTTTCACCATTTCTTAGTGAATTTTGCATAATTTTGCAAGACATTTGAAGCCAGAGTTCGGATTAATGATGTTTACTGGGTGGTAAATTTTCGGTAGTTTGAACCCAGGAAGGCATTTATCTACACTGTTACTCATGCGCAACTGAAAAATCACACCAGGTGAGAATTGTACTACAATTTCACACAGAGTGTACATGTGCAATCCCTCTATTATTATTTGTAGTAAAACTTGTGAGACCTTATGAATATTTCATCCTTTGATTGACAAAAGTGCAGGCTGAGCACTGATGATCCAACTATATTTTGAATCCATTCATTACTAATTTGCTGTTCAGATTGAGCATTAAATTGAATTTCATAAATTATAACTGATTGTCCCTGTAACAAACCGAGCCATCATATAAAGACAGTAACAAGCCTAAACATTCCTATGCAGTTAATACACAAATAATCATCAAATTTATGTGGCATTATAAGTTGTAGTCACCGACACCTTAACTGTGTGAATACAATGTAAATTGGGCTCATATAAAAGAAGTATAATGTATTATCATTGGAATCTATGTTATATACATTGTATTTAAGTTCTTCCTATAATCTCACTTTGATTACTTTGTTTGAGCTGTATTTCATCACTGATGTGCAGCTGCCATGGACTTGATGAGCACACACCTAACATGCACCTGACACAGAGGTAACACATTTCAGAGAAAAAATAAACACACACTCTTACATGAAGTAATTGGAGCAGCATGCTCAGAAATGAAATGTTTACACTAGCCAAGTGCCATACAATAGAGTTTCAATATACTGCCAGCTTGGTATAAAGGAAATTATTCACTTTCCCAAGATAAAGTCACATAATATGTGGATTTTGTTATCCAAAATGCTGTTTAAAAAAATATTTTACTGTACACATAACAATTATATTCTTCTGACAATGAGAGAATAGCAAAGTAATGAATTCTACCAACCATGGGAACTTTGCATGTCACTTGCATCAAGCATGGCACTATGGCAGCATTTCCACCATGCCCCAATGTATGGGATCATGATAGTAACAAAATGACCATTTAAGAGTGCCCATAATAGGAAGATTTTCTTCATGCCAGATAAATATGGCTAGCTGGTGTGAGAATTGTATGCTTCTGATCTTGCATTTTCTGCCAATATGATTTATAAACAGCAATGAACTGGAATAACTTTTTCAGGACCAATCATTAGGACTCTGGACTTTCATATCAGTGAGAACTTTGTTTCATCCTCAGAGTGGATATGCTTTGAGCTTAGATATGGCTTGTCAATTCTCTCAAGGATAACACCAAGAGGGTACTTCATACCTTTTCTAGTGGTGTACCAAACTTCAGGTTGCAATTTGTTCACAGCAAAATTTCACTTGGTCATAGGGATTTACTGATGTAGGAAGCAAGATCAAAATTAAACACCAGTAAATCACTAACTACTCTGCATCAGAAGTCTGATTGCCAATTCTACACTGCCAGAGAGCAAACAACATATGGAATACAAACTTGATTGTAAGCTGATGGCATGCACACTTGCACTCAGAGTAGAGTTGGATTGTATGCAGATGTCAGCATTTTCTGAATGAGCTTTCAGTCATTAAAGTGTAACCTGAGCATGTGCCACTGACCATTTTTTATACAATATAAAATGGGATTTACAGAAAGCATTGATTAAATCATATTCCATGGTATAATAGAGAGTAAGCATCTGATGCAAACTAGTTGTAAGTAGAGTATAAAGTCAATGAAAAATGCGAAGAATTAGAGCAAGATGCAGAGTGCAATATGTAGTGAATGATGAAGCAGTGAGCAACAGGGATAAGGAATGGTGTGAGTGGATGATATATGCCATGATGTACAGTCTGTAGGTCAATTAATCCAGTGCCAAATACTACAGTCATAAAACTATCAAGGGTAACAGTCAAACTGCCTTCTAAACCAGATGGCAAGCTCAGAGGTGCCAATGCAGAAGGTAGAGCAACCTTATGGGAGTCAAGAACAACGAGTGCACTGGCAGGTTGTCAGACTCATTATATTTCTTCTTGTCATTAAGGCTGATGGTTGTGGTGAGAGACTTGCAAGCTGCATCTGGTTCATTTGTAACTGCTAAGCAAAAGCTAAAAGATGGGTGATCGCATCAGCAGCACTGATAAGCTTTGCACATATGTAAAGGATGGAGAATGAGAGAATGCCAATATATAAGCCAGATGACTTACTCAATAAAAGGACACCAGCAATGGCTTCTGGTTTTTAATAGTGCACTAGTGTGGTGATTACCTCTAGGGATGGACTGTTATCTGTCAAACCAACCTGGGGAGGTGGGGGATGCAGGTAGAACCATATTCATTCCCTCCCTTGTCTCCAACCAGCTGTCTGGTCTGGTTTGCTTATGTCCCTGGCATCTAGTTGGCGAGGGAGAGGGATTATCCTGCCTGTAACAGACAGAGTGGATATTGAGATTCCCTTGGATGATTGATGGACCAACACCGTTTGCAAAGGTGCTATTGTATAGAGCAAGGTGACGAGTACTCAAGAAATCTATGCCACCATAAGCAGAACGCAAGGATGGCAGTAAAGTGCCATATTCAGCAGAATTCATCATATGGCCAAGATTCATTCTTTTGATGACTATTTGTCAAGAGAGTGAAAAGAATACAGCAGAGTCTGATAGAGGAGATATCAGAGAAGGAAACATGCAGAACTTCAATACCAAGCATGTGACTGCAATTGTCAGGTGATTTGTTTCGCAATTCATTTACGTTCACCTGAACTCAATACTGCACTCTTATTCATCGATACCAATATGTCACAAATAATTATGTGGATATTTAGAGTCTTTGCCAATTCACATGTTATAGCCTCATTAACTACCTTATCTCTATCCAAAGGCTGCCCCTCCACATGAAATTGCTAAATAAACCGTGAATGAATTCTCGTTCAGAACATCGGGTCGGATTGCTTGGCGCTGTATAGTCAACATCGACTACAATCTTAGGTGAACGCAGGGTTGGAGAGATAAGGACTGTGGAAATCACAGGGAGCTACAGGGAGGAGATTGTCCGTGAGAGTGTCCATAAGAGGGAGGCCCCGGGGAGTGGACATAGGTGGTCGGCGTATCTTGTTGTCGGTGAATTCTTGGAGCGAAGGCATCGTCATATTCCAAGACACGGCTCTTGGTGGACATCTTAACACGAACCAAGCAGACTCCACATGGTAACCATAGAGCTCATCCTACGTTCAGGATTTGCAAGGACCATAGTAGCACACTATTACGAGGAAAGATAATGAATGTAAGGGCTGCGATAACCAAGTGGGATATAAATATTCACCAGATTGCAGGCAACGTACAAGAGGGTGAACGCTCAGAGCGGAGGGCGTGCAGGACTTGTTGACAACTGTTTGGCCAGCGGAGTGTAGTCTCATTGCGCTCGGCATACTGTACGAAATCAGGTACCCGCCCACCTTAGCTCATTTTCAACGCTGCTTGTCAAATTTTGAACATCAAGAGGAAAATTTAGTACATATAGGTATCGAAATGCTTTGATAACTTTATTTTTCTTGAATAAATCTTAAAACAGATAATCAGACGCTTTTAGAGCACGTACAGTACTCCTAAGTTACTTTTGACATTTACCAGGAAGCCGGCCACCACCTCGATTCCTCAACGACCTGCAATATATAGCAGTTCAAATTCTTAAATATAAATTTGATAGCATGAAGTTCTAGGATGAAATTTAAATCAAGGTAAAACATTCTATCCTTAGTGACATGTTGTGGTATTAAGTTTGGGCTTCTGCAAAATGAGGGTTTTGGCCAATTTTGGCATTCAGAGTGATTAGGAAAAAGTAGGAAGTGCTTTAGAATAAATTTTTTAACAGTTGTATAGCACAAGATTATGTCTTTCCAGAAAGCCCAAGGTCTTGCCAATATCCCTTCTCGTCGAGAAACATGGCTCTGACCGGGTACCTAGTGTGGTCGGGTAACTGATTACGTATAGTACAAACACAAGAGTGCGCGTGGGACAGCTTACACGCTGCGAATACCCGAGCCTTTGGCAGTGTATCATTTCAAAAAAATCAACGAGCTTAGGAGAACCTCTCACACTCCTCGCCCCTATGATCGCTAAATATATATCTTGACACAACCGACGCACGCGTATCGCCGATGGGAACTTATGTACTGGATCTAAATCTAGGTCTAATGCGTTTGACGCTGTGGCGATGGTATCCGCAGTCAGGTCTGGCAAAAATAGCTGACGACTGCACACCCTGATGAAGAAATAAATCGAGTAAAATTATTACCGAGCACTCAATATATAAAAGTGGAATGAGGCTTGACCCGAAGCAATAACTCAACGCTCAACTGTGTCGCAATGGAATCGATTGTCACTGCATTTGCTCATTTGTCAGTGTCTTCTCGTCCATTACTCTTGCCATTATTGATTTTTTATGAAATTTTAGGCAAGGAAATTATAAATTCCAGACATCGAATTATGTACTTTTCGTATACGATCATTGTGAGTGAAATTATGGCTCTACTCACGAGGATAATTTGTCTTATTATCCACCACTTGTGACAGTCTTAACGCTGCCCGACGAGGTATTGGCCATTCTCGTTCATTCTGGATCACTACCTGTCGCTCTGTTGAAGCTGACATCTTGTACAGGTTGAAAAAATCTGGTCTCAACCTCTTACATTTGCAACCCTTCTTTTCTACATCAATCGCTACATTACCCATTGCCAATTCTTCATTCTCCAATTTGGTAAGAATCATTAGTGGCTGGAGTTTGAAGATGTTCATCAATCTTTGATATTCTCAGAATTTCACGAAACAAACTGGCCGATTTCGGTGCGTAAATATGCCATCTTGTTTGAAGTATAGTACCTGACATATCGTGACTGCAGGTGTGAGTGTTCAGTCCAATTTGAATGATTTCTTTTATAATTATCTCTTCGCCGTAGATGCGATCGCTACGTGAAATTTGCCGGTGCAGCTACACTGTCACTTGTTGCAAGTAAGGAATTTATGCCATCTTTCCTAATTTCAACGCTTAACTTGAGTATTAGTCGCAGAACGTGGGTTATAGCCCCTTCGTATCAATTTTCTAAGGTTACTTAGCATCAACCAGTTGTGATGATTCTCCGCGTTTACGGCCTTTATCTTGGTAACAAATATGTGCTTGCTTTTCTCCTTGCCGTTCTTTCTGGTCAGGTAATTATCATGGCTTGGGCAGTTCATTTTGGGATCCGTAAGTCAATGTGTACCAATCATTTTATTCCAATACTGATCTTGATCACCGTCAGGTGTTCCCTTGCCTCCAGGATTTCCAGGAATGTTTTTAGATATTCTGTCAATGCAGTCTCCTAAAATCACATTTAGGTTGTGTTCTTACTGGGAGTAGCTCGTGGTTTGGTAAATAAAATTTATTTCCTTAAGGGTCTACGGCTTACAAGCAGACTGTTTTTAATGTACAGCCGGATTATGGGGTGCTCCTCTGTGCACCGATACATGTATCTTCGCGCTAACTCTGTGGAGGACCCTGCGCTACCGGAAGCACCATGGGCTCACAAGGTGGTATTCATAATTGATCATAACAAGGCGGAAGACTCATATATACATCTTTAGCACCATAGAAATTATTCTCCGGGATGGCACTATTTACTTCTTCGCAATCTTCAGCGTCAACGTGATGAATCTTTTAATTTATTTAGTAAATATCTCGAAAATTTTCAACTTTTCTTCTCTATCAGCTGAAGAGTATTGAACCAAGCTGGCAGTGGAAGACTTAAAGGCTATGGGAGCAAGGTATATCTTTCTAAAACTCCGTGAGACAAATTCTCTAACACAATTACAATTAAGCTTCAGTCAAATATTGACCTCAATCCTCATATCACGGTTGCAATTGAACCTTCGACAGTCTCAGACACCAACTTCCAGTGGATCGATAAACGACCGAGAGGTAGTAAATCGGGCTTTCCGTCATGGTCACTCGAGGAACAAACAGATTCCAAATAGTGGAGAATCAACAACGTTCTTCACGATCGGAAACCTTGGAGAGGATATAGAAGGGTCTTTCCTGGACACGATAATGGATGGCGATGGAAATGAGAAGAAAGAAGAAATAGAATTGGCAATCGGACTTCCGATGCAGAGTAGTTACTAATTTCCCGGCGTTTAATTTTGATCTTGCTTCCTACATCAGTCCATTTCTATGACCAAGTGAACTTTTGCTGTGAACAAATCGCGACCTGAACTTTGGTATACCCCTAGAAAAGGTACGAAGTACCCTCTTGGTGTTTTCCTTGAGAGAATTGACGAGCTATATATAGGCTCTGAGCATATCCACTCTGAGAATGAAACAAAGTTCTCACTGATATCAAGGTCCGAATTCCTAATGATTGGGCCTTGAAATGTTATTCCAGTTCATTGCTGTTGATAAATCGTACTGGTAGAGAATGCGGGATCAGGAGCATACAATTCTCGCACCAGCTAGCCATATTTATCCGACATGAAGAAAACCTTCCGATTATGGGCACTCTTATGTGGTCATAAAACCTCATTTTGCTACTATCATGATCCCATAGATCACTCTGCCAAAACGTGTGACACAGGGAATGAGGGGTCCGGACGATCTATGGCGGTCATGATAGTATTTATGGGATTCCCTGAGAGGATTATACACGTGAGAAAAAGCCCTCCAGATATGGGGAAAAAGACCATGCACACCGATTAGTGCGCTAGCCTGCTCAGCGCTTAGCCCTCGCTGCCTGGCAGCTGCAAAGTACACAATCAAATTTCAACCACTCATTGCATTTATTCGTGCAGCTCATTCATTAAAAACGCAGACTTACTGGACGCGAGGGACCAAGTGAGCTGTATTTCGCAGTGGCCAAACAGTGATTGTATCATAATTTAAAAAGATGGCTTCGCACATGTGTTGTCCACAAGCTCAGTATTTGTGGAATCAGCAGTTAGTGGATTCTTTAATGACGAGATTGTCGGATATATATATCTTCCGACATCCTCGCTTTCGTGGTACACAAATTACCGAGTCCGTTTCGTGGAAATCTTTATCCTATCGGATTAGGGGCTATGACATTCCAAATTTGGCTTAGACGAGCACCGCGTATTCATTCTTAACACTAGCAATGTTCCATAATTCTATTGGCCATCCGCCGAAAAGCTATCCGAAATGCCAATCCCCAGCGGAAATCAATCACAATATTCTCTATACGATGTTCTTATTATTGGGGCAGGGCCTAGCGGTCTGATGATGGCTCAAGCCCTTGGGCGCCTAGGAATCCGCGTTAGAATCGTTGAGCGCAGGTAAGCTTGAGCATCTTCCACCGAAGGTTCTACTTATTTATTGTCTGCCGTTAGGATTCCAGGAGCCCAGTATGGCAACGCTGATGGCCTCCAACCTCGCACACTAGAAATATGGAAGAGTTATGGAATGCTTGAACGAATCTTATCCAAAGGTGCATGCATGCACGCCATGGTACGTCTCCAAAAGGCTAAGTAGATCTCTACTAACTTATCTATCCAAAGGTTGGGTACGAGAGATCCTCAGATGGTCGAGATCTTGTTAGGACACGTCCCTTAAACAACATCGTTGCTCCTAGTCGATATCCCTTTGAAGTTACTGCTTCGATTACAGACATAGAAGGAACTCTCGCAATAAATGCAGAGGAGGCCGGTGTACACATTACGCACTCTTCATGGCCAATTTCCCTTGATATCGCCCAGGAAGATAATGCTCTTGCTCAGGAAACGGAATATCCCATAAAGGTGTGCACTCAGCTGTACATGCACTTATATTAATCCGGAATTCTGATGGGCTAATCAGGTAACCGTGGAACATTCTGAAGTCAGACTGTGCGATTGCCGCGATGGAAAGATGAATCTGGCGAACAATAATCCGAAAGTTTGTTCATGTAATATGCAGGAAGAAATACCTCCCCGAACAGAGGTTATCTACGCGAATTACATTGTCGGGGCAGATGGTAAGAGGATAGATGACCGTGTCAATATGTCATGGAATACCAACGATGTAATATTCGCCTAAGGTGCATATTCATGGGTAAGGCGGGCATTAGGCATAGAAATGGAGGGCGAACAAACAGGTGCGACAAATCATAATAAGCATCGAGGGACAGGATTTCGTGACAAATGACGCAGAGGACGTTTGGGGGGTAGTGGATGTGCTCGTGGACACAGACTTCCCTGATTACCGATTTAAATGCTTGATTCAGGCAACTTCAGGTGCAATCATTGTGAGTAGCTGATTAGGGGCTTTTGAAGCAGCTCAGTTCTTATTAGTGGCTGGTACTTTCAAGATTATCCCTCGTGAAGGTGATAAGATTCGTATCTACGTTCAAATATCAGCACAAGATAGTATTCCACGGAGTTCTGACGGACGGCTGCAGAGGTCTGTGATTCACGAAGAGGAGATGCGTCATAAAATATTATCTGTGAAATATTTTGATTCGTTGGCAAACACCAAATTCTAACCTTCCCAATAGAGAGTTAAAGAAGCATTCCGACCGTATCGGATCGAATTTACCCATGTCTTCTGGAGTACTGTCTTCTCTAGTTAGTATCGTCTCTCCTGATACCAATATTCAGTGCTCAATCTATTCTAGCCGCACAGAAGGTGGCTTCTAAATTCTCGTACAAAAACCGAGTATTTATTGTGGGTGATGCATGCCATATACATTCACCAAAAGCTGGCCAAGGCGCAAATGTTTCGATGGGTGATGCGCATAACCTCAGTAAGATCAAAATTGTTCTTGCTCGACAATCTTACGAGGAGTCTCCGTAAAGCCTGGAAGCTTGCTTACGTGCTACGTGGGTGGGCTGGCCCTTCTCTTCTCCAAACTTACGAAATTGAGAGACGAGCGCATGCATTGGGTTTGATCTCTTTTGATCGAGATGTTTCAATGTCATTGGAAGGTTGTGTGGCATCAGACTACCAAAAGTTAGTTACCCCAAGATGTAAAAATATCATCAACTCAACACACTATTCACGAATAGATTGTTGCATAAACAAAATCTATTCACCAGGTACGACTTTTAAATGTGCTCTCAATCGAATTTTAGGTTGATCGAGAAATAGTGGAATAGGGGTAAATTACTCCTCCCAGCTCACGCTTCAGACAATCCATCCCGCTTGCCAGATCGTACCAGGAGAAAGGCTTCCCTCATATCCAATAACACGTTTAGCTGATTGGCAGACTCTCGATGTCCACGATTTACTCGTTTCCGATGGTTTGTTCAAGTTGCTCGTTCTTCCCGGTGATCTTTTGCTGCCAAATACGAGATCCAACCTTCTTGAATTCGGAGAAGCTCTTACCGAGTCTGTCCGAAAGCAACCCTCAAGAGGATCTGGGAATAGCTCTTCTCGGCTGGCCATCTACACGATCGTCAGAAACCAAAAGGAGGATGTTGTTTGGAATGAAATACCTTCTTCCCTTGCTCATTCTTGGAGATGGTGAGCTTGTCTGTCAGTTCTCTCAGAGTAAAAGCGGTTGACACACTATTCATAGCTGTTTCAGCACAGGAGGAGAAAGTGGAGATTTATACGAAAAGTTTAATATTTCCACCCCAGCAGATTCGGAGGGAGTTTCGGTCCTTGTCAGACCCGATGGTTACGTTTCGATTCTTTCAGGACTAAAACGAGAGGACGCTCGGCAAGCAGTCAATTTTTTATACAGCTTGTAGATATTCCTTCCGCCGGTGACTATTTCGAAAGAACATTCATATTTTGGAAGCCCGACCAATGAAGAGATCGCAGCGTGTCCCTATATCAGTCTAAGATGTGAGCAACTGCCATAGCTGCGATAGAGACAGTCATTTTTATCATCTAATGGTCTCACGGAGATGTCGTTTGGGTATTAGGGCTACTCAATTGCCCAGCCTTTGTGTTAAATGAGCGCTCGAGCTCTCGGAATTTCAATCAAAGACGTCCAGAGAGCAAGTAATGACGAAAAGAGTGTTGATGTGATTGTAATAGCACTTCCGAAAAGCGAGATCACATGGCGAATAGTAAGATGGCTTGAAGGAAAATTTGCGAATAAGTTCTTGAGAGTGCGATCGTACAATTTGGAGAGTGTGATTGGTTCTAAAAAAGTGTGATTCAATTTCGAAAGTGCGATTCAAGGAAACAGCAAAGTGCAAGTTAGATTGCCGGCCTGCGTTCCGGCCCGCCACAATGGGCCACTTTCACGATCAAATATAGTACCAATTGATAATGACCACAGACTCTGTTGCATTCTTAAAAGAGCCATTCAAGTTTCAGAAAGGACTTTCTTCAGATTATGTCTCCTCGTCTACTCGTTTGTTTCACTTATGTTCATCTTGTTGTAGGCCAAAAGTAATGTTGGAAAAATCCGGAAAACCTTGTAAGGGTTGTTATGCCAAAAAATGCCGGCCAAGTTCACAATGTATTTACACTGAATAGGAAAGTTTGCAATCACACCAATTTGCCCTGCAATGCTGCCGACCCGCATTAGGATTTTCTTCTCTTGATTGTAATGCCGAATCGGCATTGCAAATATGGAAATCCCTGTCAATACCGTACATGTCAAACTAATAATCGCATTCCTTCGTTTCTACCAGCTCATACCATCCTCTGCTCCTTCGCTTGTTGTGTAAAAACTATACTCACCGCGGACGCTGGCTTCTAAATCTGCCGGATTTAGAGGGAATAAATAGTGGATAAAATAAAAATATATACATACCTCTATCTGCCAGATATAGGAAGAATATATTCATAATATATTCTACAATAAATCCAATCTTTATTGGCCGTATTTATTGTAAATAAATCCACATAATATCCATCAGATAAATCGAGAATACATTTAAAATAAAAACTACATTAATGCGCCGGATATGGTGTTGGATAAAATAAGAATA
>JASFDD010000639.1:0-11706 GCA_036937055.1 Nidula microcarpa | reverse complement strand
CAAATTTTATGATTCATTTATGTCTCATGCATGTAGTATATATTTATAAATTTGATTTACAAAAGATTTGAAGATGACAGACATCGTGGTTGGCTCTGTAGAGGGTGAACAATGCTGGATCGTAACAGTGACTGATTATGTAACAAGTGATGGTGGATGACTGTAGGCTATGCCGAAGGAAGCCGTGCGTCTGCGCTTGAAATTTGGTGTGACCCGAGCGTGACGATTTTTGCAAAACTAGGTTATTTAGAAGAACGCGCCATCGTAATACATAAATCTTATACTTCAGCATAAAAATTACATATTTTCAGAGGTGGGATTCTGAGCTTTCGAATGGTATACAAAATATGGTGAGGAAGTTAACCGATGTGAAGTAATTTGCCACTGATCAAAATATTTACAACACCACGAGAATGATAGTATCGTGATGACCCAAACACCATGCTTATGTAATATTTCCTGGCATGCTTGCAACACGGTTTCAGATCGAATCAGATTAATTCGAGAAGAACTGGCAGAACGAGTGTACAGCAGCGGGGAAATATTGGTTGATTTCAGGAATGGATATGATAGTACGCTGTCCAATTCTGCAACTCAGCTACTGTATACACGATATCCTAGAGTCATAAAAGCTTGGAAAAGTCCGAATAACCATCAACCCTACGTAGGACGCCGGAATTCTTCTTTCAACTCGATCACGATCGGTTTTGCACCTGATGTTCCGTCAAGTTAGAACTATAAATACAGAGAGCAGCGATAAATTTACCAAGCGAGACGACGAAGACGCGGGCCCACTCAGAGGTTTCGTTCCTCCAAGAATGAATGGTACCCCGCTGACACAGAGAGTCACCTTCATTCAAAGTAACCTTTTTTCCATGATCAAGCTCAAGAACGATAGAACCTCGCGTGACAACGGCGTAGTCCAGAGTCACAGTGCGGTGGAAGGGCTGAAAGACGATGCCTTCAATTATTGAGTAAAAGGATATAGACGAACACACTCACTACAACAACTCCTGGAGCATAATCGACAGAACGGAAGATGCTGCCTTCTGCACTAAACATTTCATTAGTCAAGGCGATCTCGTCCACAAAAGAGCCCGTTTTTATTTCGCTATCGATGGGTGCGGGAACGGCGTCGGTGCGGCAGATATTGTGGAAGGCATTTTTAAATATGTCCTTGCGAGGGGTGATCTCGTCGCGAATGACAATAGCATCGCCTGAAGGACCATGCCCGGTAATGACACGACGGACACTGGGGAGCGGCGGCGCGGTATTTTGCGACATCTTTGCTACAGGTGATGATGTTTAGAGGCAGAAGTGCAGAAGTCTGGTGTTATGAAGACAACCTTTGGTAAAGTGTTACAATATATACTCTGCAGAACTCGAATAAAGGACAGCATTGCGCAGTCAAAAATGACCAGTCATTCCTGACTCATGATCTGATTCAGAGGTAATGATTAGAGATATACTGTATGTCGGATTTGACATCAGGCAACATTGGCATATTCTGGATCCGAAATGCTCCCATTTTCAGCCCTGCGTTAATTGAGCGACTTTATTCGCCATCTGTGGATGCGTTGGTTTCCGTATCTCAGCAGATAAGTATCAGCGTATAAATAGATCTTTTAATTTCAGTTAGCCTAGCAGTATGCGTTCAGTATGAATTATACACACAGTAGTTGATATCATGAAAATAAGCACTTGAACCATCATATACCAAGAATGAAACACATCATATAATATCAAAAAATTATGCAGATTCATTCGTGTAGCTGAGCTACTGAAGGACCGGAAAATATGCATCATGATATCAATCCGGAAGGAGAATAAGAGGAGGCTAAATCATGCAGGCTCGCCGATATATGGTCACAAAAATTGCATCAAGGGGTTTCTATGGCGCCCTAGATAGTTTCGTAAGTTGACATCCTACGTTAGCATTCTGCATCAAGAGCAAGAGAAACGCACGAGAGATAGGGAGAGGCTGATGTATCGAAAGTTATTTTGGGAGTGATTAGACGAAAGAGCTTACGCGACTGATATTAAACACATACGTGATGACAGCAATGCATTGAATAATCGAAACGGTGTTGATAGTCCGAGCAGCGAGAGATCCTGGAGGGACCAGGAGAGTTAGACGCTCAGAGAGACCTTTAGTTTTCAAGAGCCAACTTTATCTTGAACAGAAAGCCTCTTGGGACCTCGATAGAAAGTGATAGCTTTGAAGACTTTTATAAATAATCCTCCAAGTAAATTTATGGATCGTTGGGACGGATGGAAATGTGTTGAGAGCTACCTGGCGGTCACAACACGACCGTGGCGCCCAATACGGGCCGTAAACGGTAACGGTATCTTGCGCGCCGTCGCGTTTGTTTGGCTTAAGGGATGTCAACAAACATCGCCTCGATTGGATGCCCTTCTGGCTGCTGCTTTAAACCTGAACTTGCTGTCTCGGTGGTTCTCTTTAACAAAGTTCAGCTCATCCACAATTTCCATGACCAAATGCCCCACTTTCACCCATAGACACATCCTTTTTCCAGCTCATGACTCCAGTTCCCAATCACGACCAGAGAACTGGAGTTGGCCGTGCTTGGAATATCGATAGATCATGTCAACATATTAGCCCAGCTTGTTACGGCTGGTTTCTGGCGGACGAAGCTGCACCTCTCATTCCTTAGTGTCACCACATCGTCTAAGTCTGCGCCATTTATGCATTGTGGGACGGGTTCTTGAAGATCTTTCTCGTAGGCAGAACCTGTGCCGGAGCCCGGGACGATGCTTGTTTTCGATCTCGAGCCCAACTTTCGATGCACTCATTATGGGAGCCGTATCCGGCCAAAATCACGTACATTTCATATGGCACATGTGAGGAACTCGAGGTGTTGTCTTGATCATGTCAGTCGACAACTTTGTAAGTCTCCCGTTTCTCTTACCCGCACTTCATTCCCTTAATCTGTACCTTCGCCTCCGTAGAAACTTTCGACGTCATATTCAGGTATGCGCGAGACAGAGCTGGTCGATGGCGGGTCAATGGAAGCTGTGCGGGCTGTATATGCTTTCTCTGTCCAGGGGACCGAAGTGTATCTGCTCTTGATTGGGCTTCTTCGTACGTCTACCCTCTCTTTTTCCTCCTTTTCCCTCCTGCTTTCAACCACGCCCTGCAAGTACCATAAACTCGATACTTCGCTGAAGCGTTCTATGTGCACCCCCTTTGTAGCGCCAGGATCTCTGTATCCACACACTGCGCTGCTAGGTAAGCGCGTTCCGGGCATGCACGCGCCACCCGGCTATACTACCCCGTATGGCTGCGCGATTTCCTGTGGTAGAAGGAGGTTGTGGGTCGGATAGGCTGTGGCTGTCGGTGCAAAGGTCTTTTGCGCTGCTGCGAAGCCGGAGCGGTTGGATATGGCCAAGAGGGGTTCGGAAGGTCTATCGCGTAGCAGTACGAGGAGGGGGTCTTGAATATGAGCGTAGGCAAGGAACGACGAACGGGGTGTAAGTGATATCTACGACAGAGGGTTTGGGTGCTGAATGTATTTGAACAGATAGCTTCTTACTTTTCCATTCGGATGAATATATTCTGCTTCCTAGGGCGCATGAGTGGCATCTTCTCCTGTATCAGACGGCTTGGGCGGATGCTGATGAAACTTGAATCTGCAGGGCTCTCGCAGAATCCTTCGGTTGAGCTCCTTGTTTGAGGAGAGCGTGGGGATGAGCTAGCCGTAACTCGATACCTCATGGGCGAGGGGATCGGACGTGCACGGTCGTCAATTCAGCGTCGTGCCCGATACCGCTTAGGCGTGGCGTGCTGAACGACGCTGGGGAACTAGAAGATGCAGTACCCTAGGGGGTGACAGACATCCACGATCCCGTGGTTTGGTCTCAAAAGTTTCCGAATTCTTGGTCGTCGTATAGGATTTTTGTACGTACCTGCCTTTTCAACGTCTTGGCTGTCCGTTCCAAACTTCTATCGCACTGACCAAAAGTCTCAGTAGCTCATATGTATCGCTGGAGTCAGTTGTCGATCATAGGCTAGAATTATCGCAGGACCATGAGGCGCCTAAGCATACCGCTATCGATTATCACAATTGAATCGAATGGACGTCTACATCCTGAGAATAATTACGGGCATTTATCGATAGCGCAGGACTTGAACGGTGTTTATTGGATGGGTCGTGTGATTATTTGTATATGGCAGGGTCTCAGAGTGGATTGTACGAGACAATAGGGATCAGGTTCTTCAGCAAATGCTTCACATATAGATCTCCGCGGCAGATATGTGCCAATCGATAACGAGTATCAGTTTGCATGAGGCATTTCTTTTAAAATCCGTAAGAGGCCCTTGTACTATCTATTCATCCTGGAATCCGACATTTTTCTCCCGATAATCCATCTTTCTAGCTCTAAAACCTTTATAACGGCGGTTCTTGGCACGCACACCTTTCATATCAATTTAAACTATAAGCCTTCTTATATCTGCGATATTAAATGTTTATATGAAGAGATACTTACGATGTACATGCAGCGTAATATTAGGCCTCAAATTTTCTCTTCCAGCTATCAGTGTATAATAAATATCTACAATTATATCTTTCCGGTTTTCACTCCGGATCCCTTGTATACCATTGGTTCTGCAAGTGGAATCTGCAGGTGGACACAAAATAGGGAAAGACTACCGTTGCTAAAGAATTCGTCCTAGCTTTGAGATTGAGACCTTTGATCTTCTTTACGAGCCAAGCACACGGGTCAGACGTACATACGTACTTGATGCATCCCTCAGTGCACGACTCTGAATCGGACTTCCACTGGCACGCCTTCAATGATCACTGTGAGGCATTAGCTAGACTCCCATCATCAGAAAGGTAAAACAGTAGGTAAATATTTAAGACTCTGGATGTGAATCGACCTTTTTGCCTGCCCTGCTACAAGCTACAGATTTCTCCGATAACTTTGCAAAGCTCTCTCCATGTCAAATTTCAGCAACATATCCAGTTTCGATATACATGGGGGTGAATTCAACGATGTTCGAGGTAACATGGATACGACGGATAATAGCCAGCATATCTCCAATACGAACGCGAATAATACAGTTGCGGACAAGCAAAGACATCAACTCGCTTATCTCGGCAACCAGATTTTTTTTGGAACAATCCGACTTCAGATTCAGACTCGGACAGTTTTGAAATAGTCTAAAAATGATGTTTTCATCTTATTCCCACGCCATTTCGGGCGCGCCAAAATTTTGAGCGGAATTTTGAAAAAGTAGGATCTATAAATAAATACCGATGGGAAAGGCAAAGATCTTATCATATCAACTAAATTAGTTGAGGACAGCCTCAATAGACATCATAGTGCATGCAAAAACTTGTCAATGTTGTTTCTGCTTGCAAACTGCCCATGCAGCTGCATTTCTGGTCAATTCCCGACAGTATGCACTCACAAATCACCAAGATTGATTGATGAAACATCAAATCACCTCTGTTAGGCAAGCCTCGAGGTATTAATTGACAGTATCTTTGGAAATCTGGAAGTTTTTCTTTTCAACTTCTCAATGTCTGTATTTACACCAGCCCCAGTACTTGAAATCAGAGGAAAGTATAATCAGTAATTTATCAAAGTGATTAAAAGACCTACTTACCATTTTAACTGGATTAAGTTCATAATGAAATTTTGGCAGAAAGATGCATTCATGCCCATGGCCTTTAATAAATGCCTCCAACATCAATATTTGGTCCTTGAAATCATCCTGCTGACTCAGTAAATGAGCCCTGCAGCAGTCCTGATATTCCATAGGACAGACAGGTGAAGACAATGTGGATTGGGCTCTTTGGATGAGGGTTTTGTAGTAGTTTTGCAAGCCTTTTTTGGAGGGCAACTTTGTTTGTGAGGAGACATTGATGATTTTATTGTAAAGGGAGGTGATTTTTCAACAATGAGATTTTTTCAGATTCAGATACTATTTGATGAGATCTATCTAAAAATGAAAAATTCGAGATTTTAGCGATTTTTTTTGTGGCATGCCAAATTTTTGGGTACTTTTTTGGCTGAAATCTCAAATATCCAAAATCAAATGGTGCAAGCATCTTCATTGAGTCCTAATCTATCTATTCTGACAGTTTTTGGAGGTTTATAGTACTTTCCCATGCCTCTAAAACTTGTTCATCAAAGTTGATGTCTTTGCTTATCCACAACTATTGGACCATGAAGAACATGAAGAACTCCAATAATGATTCTTCATGACATATGATGCCCTTTGATGCTTCTTGATCCATTACCACCATTCCCCCTTTCTTCCCATGCTCAAACTGGGAGAAACAGACCACTCAACAAGGTGAGTACTATAGAAGCATACCAATTCATAACCTAGAATACCAAATCAACACATAATTGCTACAAAATATTGAAAATGAACTGGCTAACTGTGAGAAACAAACCATTGGGACTGATGCAGGATAAAAACTCCCAAATAGGGCATATCACCCATAGCACATGACCCACCAGAGAGGTTAATAAGAATGACCCAACCACAAGGTTCAAATCAGCAGAGGAGGGATGTAAGTACCTGGAGACTCACACACTCATGGTTCCAGAGGATGCTAATATCTCAGTCAACATGGTGGTCTCTTGCCTCTACCAAATTGCCATCATCAAGAATACTATCCTGAAGCCAGTGGTTTTGGCAATCAACACTTTTGCCATTGTTCTGGAGGAATCTGAAATGC
Organism: Nidula microcarpa; assembly: GCA_036937055.1. Lineage (NCBI taxonomy): Eukaryota > Fungi > Basidiomycota > Agaricomycetes > Agaricales > Nidulariaceae > Nidula > Nidula microcarpa. The sequence continues at coordinate 4,987 of JASFDD010000639.1, read as the reverse complement.
TCAAAGCTAACCAAGTATACCATGATGGCTTCTCTGCCAAAATTGACAGCTTTACAAGGGACATGAAGGAATTGGTAGAAGATGCCTGTGACAGAATCAACAGTCAACTGGATGAACTCAAACAGGTAACAGCTACTCTCAAGGACACCTCAGTGATGCTGGACTCCACAAACACTGGGAACACAACTCCCAGCAACACCCAACACCACACCACCAATGACACCAGACAGGTCACCTACAGCCAGGTACTATCATGGGTTCAACTTGATATAACATGGAATATGGTGACAACAACTGATGATCAAATCCACAGTGGAACACAACTTGACCTTGGACAAACTGGGCAGCAGGGAAATTTGCACCCTGGTCAAAAAAATCTTAGCAGAGCTCACCAGTACTTTTCACTCCCCCACTGATTCCACTCAGAATGCAAGGAATCCACAGGAATTGCATGAATTTCTCATAAAAGGTGTTATTTTGATATGATTGACAATACATACCAGATTCCTGTGGATTCCTGTGTATGATTCCTGTGGATTCCAGCAGAATTTAGAGGGGGAAAATCCTATTTTGGAAAGATTCATGTGTCTTATATTGCTATTTATATATTATACACCTACTATACACTGCTATTCTTGTATCATACACACAAGATTTATGTTTACTTGTCAATCTGAACCTTCAGACTCAGATTCACAATTTTCAGAAATATCAGATTCCTCTTCATCCAGTCCCAAGTCTTCATCCTCATCTTCATCATCTTCATCATCACTCTTTTGAGATTCTGCCTTTTGTTTCTGTTGTGCAATTACATGTTTTGTGTGGTAAAAGAGCATTGCATGTAAAAACCAGTTGAAATTGCCTGGTGTCATGTGTTTAAGAATTAATTCAAACCCAGCAAGCCATGCATTCAATTGCTTGTATACTTGGGTATTGAATGCTCACTTGGCATGTGGAAATCCATTATCATCATATTCAATAATGACAAGGTTTGGAGCAGAGCCATCACCTGGTGAAGGATTATAATATTTTTGGCAAAGATAATCCAACACATGATGATTGATATAATGATAACTATCAACAATAATTCTTGAAGTGTGCTTCCATATTCTATCCCAACTTCCATTGCTAACAGCAGTTTGAAGAACTTGACAACCTTTGTCAATACATATAATCAGGATGGGACTCTTCAGTTTGATAAACAGACTCTAAAAAGTTCAAAATATTTGTGGTAGACTCTGATCTTGCAAATTTTGTCCATGCAATCACAACACCACATGGTGCACACATACTTTCTACACAGTAATATTGAGCAGGGCTAAAGTAATTGGGACATGGTGGAGGTTCTTCATTATCATTGTCATGATGCTGTGGGTTTGGTCTCCTCCTTTGTGGATTCCAAGCTTGGCTTTCTTCAGGCCTTTGTAACATTCTACATACTCCTGATTGAGTTTGATGAGTGTGATATTTTGTGTATTTTTGTCACTCTCCCTGATGAGCTTGATATGCAGATGTATCTCTATATCTGTCATTTGCACAATCATGGACAAGACACTGAGATGCAAGTAGTAAGTGATGTGTGTCACACAGAGAACCACCTCAAGAATTAGAAAGATCATTTAAACAATCATCAATTGCACACATCTATAAATATTAAGTTAGTATCTATTATATCCAGAATTATATTTAACAAATTTACCTGTGGTCCCATAACAACTCCATCAAGTACAACCATTGTAATATTTTTCTTGTCAACATTCATGGCATTGTCAGAACTATCAACAGATGTAGGAGAAGCTAGATGTGGTTGATCCATAATTTCACCAGTGTCTGCCAATAGGGGTACATCTTGATTTTCATCAACTCCAATTACAGCTGCAGGATCATTCAAGATAGCATTGCTTGACTTTTTATATGTCTGAGTACATTCACTGCATGTGAGGTGATCTGCTGCTCTAATAATTCCCTATTCTACTAAAAGCTCAAATGCCTGAGTAGTAACCTCTTTAATATTGAGAGGATCATTAAGCTCAATATTGATATTAGACTCTCCTGCAATGGTGCATAAAGAATCCTGTACAAAGGCCTGCCAGATTTAACAACAGGATACATTTGTAGACTTGGTCCCAAAGGTAATATTCCAATATTGTGAATATGCAGAAGCAGAAGCATGAAAGCTATACATTGCATTGATCACAGAGCTTGAAAATACCTGATCTACCCATAAATTACTGCCAAGTTTTAGATATTTAGCTGAGTTAAGGTAAACTTGCTTTGGTTGTTCTATTCCATGAAACTCATGGAAAAAATGCTCATGATCTGCAGAATATGATGTATCACAATCTGGACATTTTGCTGTCAAGACAGAAACTTTCTTGTAAATTTTATGGCCTTTTATTAATGTCACCAATGGGATATCACATTTTTATGTAGCTTGTACTAATGATCTGGCTTTACATGTTGCTGTTCCACATACAAGTGAAGGAGGACATATTATGTGAACAGGCTCAATGACTTCAAGAGAAACAGGAAGGAGCTTTCCTGTATAAGCACCTTTATGGTTATAAGGTGTCAAATCTAAATTGATAGCCATGCTATCCAGCTTTGTTGCAATAAGCTTAGTAACCTCTTTTGATGGTAAATATTCCTCTTCTCCATCATAAAATAAGGAACTTTTTCATCTCCTAGCTGCTCAGTCATTGCTTTAGCCAGTGCAGTTATCCATCCAGTTGTCTTAGTCTTGTTTTCACTTGGATATTCTGGATGTTGTTGCTAAAAATGAAGGCTTAACAAGTCTGTATTTTCTGTAAGTGTAAACAAAAGAATCAAAACAGTTGCCAGAGATATTTTTGGGCCAAAGTTTGATTCAATAATTCTGCTAAAAGCACTGAAAGATATATCTAGAAATGGGCTGTCTGTTTGAGCTGCAGAAACCAAGGACACTAGATTGCACCAGATCAAAAGCCAAGTCATAATCCAAAATTGACCTAAAAATGATAGAGCCATAACACAAGTTGAAAGCCAGCTATAGTACAAGATATGACAAGACAATTTACATATTGAAATGGGAATGCATAGAGAGAGAAAAAAAGCTTACTCAGACCTCTTCTTTGACTTCTTCTTCTTCTTCTTCTCTGCCAAGTCTTCTGAATCTGAAGACACTTCCTTCTTTTTCTTGTCCTTTTTACCCAATCCTGATTTCTTGACCACACTTGCACTGGCAACAGCTGGGTTTTTTCCCTTCACCACATCTTTCTTGTTGAGCCAGTTGACAAAGTCTACAAAGTTGTACTCATCTGTCTTTTTGTTCTCAGGCCAAAGACCTTGATCTGAGAGACAGTTTGGATCATCCAGTAGCCATGCCTTCATTTCAAGATGGGCTGCAGCATGCAAAAATGGATCTTTCCACCCTGAGTAAAATTGACTCTTAGCAATGAATATATTCACCAAGTCAACATAGATGGGCACCCAGCCTGGTTCAACACCTTGATCATCAAGATGTTCAACCCAGTCTTTGCTTGTTCATAGCCCTTTCATCAGTGTCTTTGCATTTGTCAACACTGTGAACTTAGCATAGGCTGTGCAAAGTGAAGCAGGACCCAGAGAAGGCAAGTTGGTAGGGATTTTGAGAAATGTGAGAAGTGCATCTTTGTATAGGATGGAAAGAGGAGATGGACCATCAATAGAAGCTGAATCACCAGACAGACCAGCCATAGGAACAGATTGAATCATGGAAGCAGAACAAATTGAGGAAGAGACAGAACATGAACAAGAAGCTGTAGACCTAGAACTTGACAGAGAAGTAGACTGATGAGAAAGGAAAGAGGGTGGAATAGCAGAGGCAATCTCAAGGTCATTTTCCTATTAATATGTCAAAAAACTTAATTCACTATAAGTATAAACACAACATACCAGAAAGAGTGTAAGCACTGGACCAGGGCCAGTCTTGTCCCAAAGTTCATCAATCAAATCATCAAATTCTATAGCTTCCCTAAATCTCCCTTTCAAAATCCACTGGGGTTTCTCTTGAATGTCATATACTGAAACCCAGACTATGCTTCCAATACTTTTCTGTTTCTCTCTGACCCTTTTCCGATATTTCTGATAACCATGATACCCTGTTTCTCATTCACCTCATTACCATTTCCATGTTTGACAATACCTTGATTCCTATCAGAACAATATTTCTTTTATGTACCTTTCTGATATCCATCCAATTCTGAGATACAACTTCTGATACTTATTATGATACCTCATCTTATTATGACTTTGTTGTTACTAGTTACCTTTCCCAAATTAGTTATACAATTAACTACCCACATATTTAAGTAGCTAGTTCTGGTCTTATATCTGCAATTTGAATATTGACTAAGATCCCACCTAGTCTTCTGACTAAGTTCTAAGTCTCTTTGTTTTCCAACCTCCAACTCCTTTCCAACTTTCCTTCTAGTTGACTGATGTTGACTAGTCTTATTTCGCTCTTGACACTAGACTTAGTCTCTAGTTGTCAAACCCCCAAGTTGTCTCTGACAACTTCCTGACCCCATGGTACTTTCTTCCAACATGTGGACCACGTTTAAGTTGGAACCCATGAGAACTGGAAGGGTGCAGCACATAAGCTGAAGCCAACAGTTCTTATCTGCAGCATTACAGTCAGAAACCCTTCTGACATTACTTCTGACATTTTCCAACATGGTGCTATTGTAACCTATGTCCTCTAGTTCCTATTCACCTTTAGGAACAAGTCTTGACATTGAACTAGAATATATATCTGCTCATTGTTACCTGCAAATCAATTATTATAATTATAATTTGAATAGAAGTTAAAAGTGCATACTTGTCATATACCAAAACCCAGACTACACTTCCGATACCTTTCCGTTACTCTCCGACCCTTTTCCGATATTTCCGATAACCACGATACCCTGTTTCTCATTCACCTCGTTACTGTTTCCATGACTGACAATACCTTGATTCCTATCAGAAC
>JASFDD010000637.1:0-11714 GCA_036937055.1 Nidula microcarpa | reverse complement strand
CCGCGAGGACTTGGGATTTGCGGCGAATTGGAGTGTGACGGAATGGTGACGCGTAATGGCTGGAACGGGATATGACAGTGTTTGACAATGCTGATGGAAAACCAGAAGTGGTTGAAAAGTTTCTTCCTCCAGGAAAAAGGGGAAATATTCTGATCACTAGTAGAAACTCAACTCTGGGAAGAATAACTTCCTTCAATAACACACTGGAAGTTGACCAAATGGATGAAGAGAATGCTATTACTCTTCTTTTAAATGCAAGCTCTCTGGATAAATTCTCAGAGGAATTTAGGAGGGGAGCCAGGCCTATTGTGGCTGAGCTCTGTTGCCTTCCCTTAGCTGTAGATAAAGCTGGGGCTGCTATTCAATCTGGGCTGTGCACCATCCATGACTATCAAAAGCAATACTTTAGATGTTGACAAGAGTTGATGACTGACCCTGAATTTAAAGGTGCCTCCCAGTATGAGAGGACTGTCTATGGAACATGGGAGCTATCATTTAAGGAAATTCAGGCTAGAGCTAGCAAAATCTCTAATACAAGAGCTTCTAAGGCAGCACAGTGTGCTATCTGGGTTTTGGGAATTTTTGCATTTTTGCATCATGACTACATTCATGAAGAGATATTTCAATGGGCTGCTGAGAATTATTCCAGGATAGATATAGAAAAAGAAAAAGTCTTTGGTTTACCTCTTATATTGAGCATATTGGATTGCACACTTCTTGGAGTAACAGATAAATATCTATGGGATAACAGTTGTTTTTGCCAAGGAGTCAGGACACTGCTTGAATTTTCAATAGTGAAAAGGAGCACTGCAACATCTGTTTACTTTATCCATCCACTAGTACATTGCTGGAGTCATGATCACATGGAAAAGGCAGAACAGCAACACAAATGTCATCAAGCCACAACTGTGATGTCAGCTTCAGTCACATTCCAAGATAGAGTAGAGGATTATATGTTCCACCAACTACTTGTTCATATCAAAGCCAATTACAACTATGCTACTCAGTTCAATCATGAAAACATATATCATGATGATGAATATAATAATTTTTCATTGATATTTGAAGAAAATGGGAATGGAAGAAGTCGAAATCTGGCTAACACATACTCAGATCTAGGGAAGATGGAGAAAGCACTGGAGTTGGGTATTGAGGTGCTGAATGCAAGAAAGAGGATACTTGGTCCTAAGCATCCAGAGACCCTGTTGAGCATGGGAGGTCTGGCTAGCACATTCTTACATCCAGAGCAGATGGAGAGAGCACTGGAGTTGTCTGTTGAGGTGCTGGATGCAATAAAGAGGATACTTGGTCCTCAGCATCCTCAAACACTCTGGAGCATGGAAAATCTGGCTAAGACTTATTCTGGAATAGGAAAGAAAGTCAATGCTGAAAAACTTTGCAAGCAATAATTGCAGAAAGAAGAGGAAATAAAGTAAACCCAAGGCCTGGAGAGAAATAGAAACAGCACAAGTAATACAAAGTATACTAAAGTGTTGGTGATTTGAATGGCTTGGGGGAACTTGAATATATTGACATATTTATATGAGTGAAGAGCCTTTCATGAATTTGGCTAAGTCCTCTATAGTAACCAAATTTCCTAATGGCTATGTCACAGAATGACCCAATTTCCTAGCACCATAAACAATGTTTTATTTTATTTTTCATTCTGCAGTTTCTTTTTTCAGTGGTGTATGGTAATATTGGTTCATGGTATGATTTAAATAAAATGAATAAATAGGGACCTCTGTAACCATTTTTTTTGCATCTCAATTTCTACTGCAGCAATAACTCAGCTTTTTCATTCCAAGCCTATCATTATAGATATTTTCTTCTCTGCTTCATCCACATCCCTACTCATAAAGTATGCATATTCATACAATCTCAACAAAAGCAACCAAGTAGTTACCTCCATAAACAATATCTAAACTTTCTTCCTTACCAACCACTAACACTTCTGCATCCAGCTGTCAAACGCTCCGCTGCATAACTCACCAAATTCATACAAGCGGCTTGGTCCTATACAGTAGCACATATGCAGACGAGTCTTCCTCGCCCCCATCGAGTGTCGCGAGCTTCTCCTTCGAGAACACCGACACATTGTCGTAATCGAACTTGTACCAGTCCTTGTCGTCCTCATCCAGCTCCAGCTGTGCGCTCGCGCCCTCCGTGAAGGGCGAAGCGGTGCCCTTCGCAGCGTGGAAGACGCTCTTCTTCACGAACCCGGTGTAATGCCCAGCGTCGGCGGTGGCGCCTTTGTGTGTGATGATAGCTGTGTGCGTTTTTTCATGTATCAGCAAGAGAATAAGGCGGATAGAGGACAGAAGGGAAGAAACACGCACCGAGAAGATCATACAGCCCCGTCATGCTGCACCCCACATCTGCCTTCAACTCAGGGTCCACGAGCGCCTCGACCTCCTTCTCGCGGTACACGTGCTCATCCTCCAGCTCCCCGCCCTCCGCCTTGTCCTTCTCCTTCGCCCCGCCTTCCACGGGTGCGTCTGCCGTCACCGTCGCCGTGGCAGCAGCAGGTGCCGACACATCAGCCATCTCCATGTTGCCGCCAGCGGCCGGTGTCAGCGCTGGTGTTGCAGAAGAAGAAGCTGAAGCGACATTGGTTTTGGTGCACTTCCGGACATTTCTTCGCTCGCCGCGCTCCTTTTCGACCTCCTTCAGTTTCAGACTGACGGGCAGGATCTTGATTTTGAGTTCGTCGGTCACGAGATCGACCGCGTCGAACTCAGTGGGGAACTTCACTTTGCGCTGTGAGTAAGGGCAGTCAGGATTTGTTCGGTGAGTGATGAGAAGATGGGAGATATGGAGGATAAGAAGGGATAAGTAAAAATACAGAACAGGTTGGAAAGACATTATAGGAAAAGACCGTGTGAGGAGAAAAGGAGAATACTGCAAACAGCTGGAGAGAGAAAGGAATTCAAAAGGCAAACACGTACCATAATCTTTGCCTTCTTTCCGATATCCGCGCGCCACGCAAAGCGCACCATATACACCGTGGGGTACCCTGCCGCCCGAGGCTAGGCGAGTACTTCTCCAGCTTCGTGTCGAGGGACTAACGAAAGAATGACGGAAGTCAGTTTATCAAGTGCAAATAACAGCATGTAATTGATAGAGAGCAAGGGGTGAGGGAAAAGTGAGGGAAGAAGGTAGGGGGATGTACGCTCAGAATCCCCGAAAGCATATAGTTCGTCGTGATGGAAATGTTGCACTCGATCTTGAGTACCTGCTCTGTGTTCACTGTGGGCGGCTCTTCAGGCACCTCATCACATCGGAGTCTGGAGGAGGAAAGAGGAAATGGGTCAGTGGGCGGTCTTGTTTCCGGTCACGGAAATGGAAGAGGAAAAGGAAAGGGGGAGGAAAAGGAAAAGGAAAAGGAAGAAAATGACGAGGAGGAAGGCTGGGGTATGAAGAGAAAGCGGGGTAGAAGCACGACAAGGCGTGTTGGAAATATGACAAAGTGGGGCCTAATTACAAAGAGGAAACTGGCAGAAACATGAAGAGATGCCAGGCAATTGCGAAGAGAAAGCCGGGCCGAGGCATGATGAGGAAGTGCTGTGAAGGCACGAAGTGCAGGAGGGTGAGGGTAAAACGGGAAAGCAGGCTGGAAGAGCGAAAACTATGATGGGCAAGAAGAGACAGTCAACAAAGGTCAAGCTTGGTGCAGGCACGGCCAGTACTCAACCGCGAAGACCAAAGAGCACAAGTCCTTGCAGAAGCGGCGCAACCTTTCCCATTCCCATGCCATCCTGAACCTACACGCACTTACCCCGACGAAAAACCCACCCCCCTCCGCCCAAAGAAAACCGCATAAAACGAACAATGAAAGCACTCACTCCCGTCGCATAACCCCCATCAAATATTGCTCCACGAACTTCTTCCCTCCCACCGCGCCCTGCACCTCGCTCCCCGCCGCACCGGCGTCGCTGAGCCTGGACACGTTGCGCAGTGTGTGCAAGATCGCGTTGTAGCATTCTTCTGCGTCTAAAAGAGGGAAGGGGTTAGTGTTTTTGGGAATGGAAACAGATAGGATAGGACGAGGGATATACCTTGTTGGGCGTACCCCGCCATCCCGGGCATGCTCTTTCCGCTCCGGCTGAGTTCGGCGAATTGGGGGTTCACCTGTATTTGCAATAACAAGATCAGAACCAGCATCCTTAATGATGGTAGAAAGCCCGCACCTGTCGTAAGATCTGCAAAAATGACATGGGCGTAATGCTATCCATCGTGCAGGACATGTTGTAGTAGAGGTCGCGCAGCGCGCCGGGAGGGGTTTTTCAGACTGGAGGGTGGGGCTAGAGGGATGGGGTGGCTGAGTACGGGCGGCGTGAAAGGGAATGGGATGCGAATGGGGATGCGAATGGGAAGGGAAGGGAAGGACGTACGCGCTGAGGGCGACTTGTAGCTCGGGTATGGCGCGCAGGGCTTGCACAGTTGTGTTCATGTAGCATGTATTGCCTAAGCTATAGTCGGGGGAGTAGCGTCAACAATGCTATACGCGATGGTATAGAACGCACGTACTTTGTCAGTCCTACCGGTTTTGCGAGTTATCATTGCAAATATCATAAGCACCCAACCCAGTGATTCAAAGTGAACAAGAGAGACACACGGCTTCCGCGAGCTCCGAATCATCCATTTCTATAGCATCTCGTGGGTGAATAGTTCGGTGTGATGAGAGCTCTGTGGCATGGTGCACCTTCCAAGAACACGATTGTTTTCTCTTAAGGCTTCGGCAGTTCGCCCGCAGCGCTAATGGCCTTGAATGACTAGCCCTATAAAGCAGTATCACCTCAGAATGCTTGCGTCCGGTGAAGGAGCCTATGGGGGACTCATCATTTTGGGTGGGATTTTCTTCCATGAGGTATCGTCCTACCCAGTAAAAAGGGCGTTAATATTTCACTATAGAAACTAAATCAGATGGCACACCTTCAGAACGCCTCCTTTGACCACAACCCTCATCCTATCGACGGGGACGCCGGTGGCCTGGTAGGTGGCCTCCTTGGATGCATTGGGGGCCAGATCCGGACCGAGCTAGACATCATGCGTCTTGCCTGCGTGTTTACGTGAACGGTAAAGGGCGCCATGGGAGCTCGATGGGTTAGCGCATGGTTGGTTCGCACCGCACTTGCGTCACCACCAGTGTGTGATCGGGTTCTGTGATGTCAACCAACCCCCAGGCCATCGAGCGTCGTGAGCTTCTTGATGATCTGCGCTCTCGTACCCGCATTCGCGATCCCGATGTTGGACCCCACGTCAGCCGCGTCACCTTTGGGCATCAAATGAGCCGTATAGGTTGTGTCATCCATATCGTCTACTGTATTAGCAGAATAACAATCGCTACATGGATTTTATCGTCTACCAGGAAACAGAATAAGACTGACGCGCACTGGAAGGCAATGTACCACGCCGTCTATTCACATTCCACATGTCTGACACTCAAGGCAACGTTGAAGTTAGCCTTCTACAGGGTTTTGCGAGCATCTTTTCGCACTGATGGCTTAGTGAATCGGGCTGATTCCATTCGTTTTCCTGGCCGTGTCCGTTGTTGGCTGTGTGCTCAGCCTCGGTAGGCCGTTGTGTATCATGACGTGAGCAATAGATACATTTCAACTGGGAATCATCGTTCGCCCAGCATTTCGCCTCGACATCTTCGCGGCATTGCGGACGCCTGCTTAAATATTTCCACCCCTTGTCATAAAATAGCGCTTAGTTTATGCCATATGCTCCTACTTTTTCTGTCTAGTTTATTCGAGACAGATTTAGTGTTGTCTTTATTCTCCACGTCATAATGCAGAATTCAGGATATCAAAACAGAGCGCTTAACTACTTTTATACGCACATCCCATGGGCCAGGCGGGCCCGAGCCAGAGTACTTTCGGCGCTCGGGTCATCCCGACGGACACTGCACTGCTTTCAAGCCATCGATAACATGCGGCGCTTTGCTGATCCCTCCTTCTTCCCAACCCTCACCTTTGATCTCTACCGCATCGTTCAGCATTTAACCCCCCGTCATGGAGTCTGACTTCTTCAACAATACTCACAACACCACTGTCAACAACAGCACCTTCAATTCCGTCGGCGGAAACCAGCATGTAAACCATCTTACCGGCATAAATAATCGATTTTTTTTTACACTGACTATGTATTAGATCAACCATGATAACAGGCAGACTGTCCATTTTAAATTTCATGCAGCTAGAGAAGAACAGAAGACGTTGTCAACCAAGCTGATGTTTAAGCCGAAATCAAGTGCTTTCTTTACCGGACAGGAGAGCTATCTCGAAAGATTAAAAACTCATTTCTGTCAACAGGGTATAGATGAAGTTGGCAATCGGCAATACTTTCTTCTGTATGGGATGGGAGGAATTGGAAAGACCCAGATCTGCTTGAAATTCACAGAGGATGTCACTGACCGGTCAGTCTTGAGTCCCTATTGCTAAAATATATTGAAAGCCACATGTCATTCAGATTCTCACACATTTTCTGGATTGATGCATCAAGTGAAGACACTATCACACAGTGCTTAAAAGCAATATCTGCCATTCCAGAGGCACAATCTGCTGGCATTGATGAATCCCCTAGCTCTGCTCTTCTATGGATCTCAAGATTATCACAGGATTGGCTCATGGTATTTGACAATGCTGATGGAAAGCCAGAAGTGGTTGAAAAGTTTCTTCCTCCAGGAAAAAAGGGAGGTATTCTGATTACTAGCAGAAATCCAGCCCTAGGAAGAATAACTTCCTTTAAAAACTCATTGGAAATTGATCAAATGGATGAAGAGAATGCTATTACTCTTCTTTTAAATGCCAGCTTTTCAGATGAATCCTCTGAGGAATTTAGAAAGGAAGCCAAGTCTATTGTGGCTGAGCTCTGTTGCCTTCCTTTGGCTGTAGATCAAGCTGGGGCTGCTATTCAATCTGGACTATGCACCATCCATGACTACCTGAAGCAATACTTTAGATGTAGGCAAGATTTGATGACTGATCCTGAATTTAAAGGTGCCTCCCAGTATGAGAGGACTGTCTATGGAACATGGGAGTTATCATTTAAAGAAATTCAGGCTAGGGTTAGCAAAATCTCAGATACAAGAGCTTCTAAGGCAGCACAGTATGGTATTTGTGTTTTGGAGATATTTGCCTTTTTGCATCATGATTACATTCATGAAGAGATATTTCAACGGGCTGCAGAAAATTCTGCCAGTAGAAATATAGAAGAAAAAGAAGCTTTAGGCCTACCTCTCATTTTGAGCAAACTGGATCACACACTTCTTGGAGTGACAGATGGTTATATATGGGATAGCAGTTGCTTTCGCCAGGGAGTCAGGACACTGCTTGAATTTTCACTAATAAAAAGAAGCACTGTAGCATCTGTTTACTTTATGCATCCACTGGTACATTGCTGGAGCCGTGATCACATGCAAAAGACAGAACAACAACAAAAATGCCATCAAGCCACAGCTGTGATGTCAGCCTCAGTCAAATTTGAGGATAGAGCAGAGGATTATGTGTTCCACCAACTACTTCTTGTGCATGTGAAAGCCAATTACAACTATGCTACTCAGCTCAATCATGAAAAAATTTATCATGATGATGAATATGATAATTTTTCTTTCATATTTCACCAAAATGGGGAATGGAAGAAAGCATTAATCCATAGACTTCAAGTGCTGGAGGCAAGGAAGAGGATACTTGGTCCTGAGCATCCACACACCCTGAAGAGCATGGGAAATCTGGCTAGCATATACTTAGATCTAGGGCAGATGGAGAAAGCACTGGAGTTGTCTGTTGAGGTGCTGAATGCAAGAAAGAGGATACTTGGTCCAGAGCATCCATGCACCCTGTTGAGCATGGGAAATCTGGCTAGGATATACTCAGATCTAGGGCAGATAGAGAAAGCACTAGAATTGGAGGTTGAGGTGCTCAGTGCAAGAAAGAGGATATATGGTCCTGAGCATCCACACACCCTGAAGAGCATGGGAAATCTGGCTAGCATATACTTAGATCTAGGGCAGATGGAGATAGCACTGGAGTTGGAGTTTGAGGTGCTGAATGCAAGAAAGGGGATACTTGGTCCTGAGCATCCACACACCCTGTTGAGCATGGGAAATCTGGCTAGGATATACTCAGATCTAGGGCAGATAGAGAAAGCACTAGAGTTGGAGGTTGAGGTGCTCAATGCAAGAAAGAGGATATATGGTCCTGAGCATCCACACACCCTATTGAGCATGGGAAATCTGGCTAGCACATACTCAGATCTAGGGCAGATGGAGAAAGCACTGGAGTTGTCTGTTGAGGTGCTGAATGCAAGAAAGAGGATACTTGGTCCTGAGCATCCAGACACCCTGTTGAGCATGGGAAATCTGGCTAGGATATACTCAGATCTAGGGCAGATGGAGAAAGCACCAGAGTTATTTGTTGAGGTGCTAAATGTAAGAAAGAGGATACTTGGTCCTGAGCATCCACACACCCTGTTGAGCATGGGAAATCTGGCTAAGACATACTCAGATCTAGGGCAGATGAAGAAAGCACTAGAGTTGGATGTTGAGGTGCTGAATGCAAGAAAGAGGATACTTGGTCATGAGCATCCAGACACCCTGTTGAGTATGGGAAATCTGGCTAGCATATACTCACATATAGGACAGATGGAGAAAGCACTGGAGTTGTCTGTTAGGGTGCTGAATGCAAGAAAGAGGATACTTGGCCCTGAGCATCCAGACACCCTGTTGAGCATGGGAAATCTGGCTGGGGCATACTCAGATCTAGGGCAGATGGACAAAGCACTGGAGTTGGAGATTGAGGTGCTGAATGTAAGAAAGAGGATACTTGGCCTTGAGCATCCAGACACCCTGTCAAGCATGGGAAATCTGGCTAGGACATACTCAGATCTAGGGCAGATGGAGAAAGCACTAGAGTTGGAGGTTGAGGTGCTCAATGCAAGAAAGAGGATACTTGGTCCTGAGCATCCACACACTCTGTTGAGCATGGGAAATCTGGCTAGGACATACTCAGATCTAGGGCAGATAGACAAAGCACTAGAGTTGTCTGTTGAGGTGCTGAATGCAAGAAAGAGGATACTTGGTCCTGAGCATCCACACACCCTGTTAAGCATAGGAAATCTGGCTAGGACATACTCAGATATAGGGCAGATGGAGAAAGCACTGGAGTTGTTTGTTGAGGTGCTGAATGCAAGAAAGAGGATACTTGGTCCAGAGCATCCACACACCCTGTTGAGCATGGGAAATCTGGCTAGGATATACTCAGATCTAGGGCAGATGGACAAAGTACTGGAGTTGGAGATTGAGGTGCTGAATGCAAGAAAGAGGATACTTGGTCCTGAGCATCCACACACTCTGTTGAGCATGGGAAATCTGGCTAGGACATACTCAGATCTAGGGCAGATAAACAAAGCACTGGAGTTGTCTGTTGAGGTGCTGAATGCAAGAAAGAGGATACTTGGTCCTGAGCATTCACACACCCTGTTGAGCATGGGAAATCTGGCTAGGACATACTCAGATCTAGGGCAGATGGAGAAAGCACTAGAGTTAGAGGTTGAGGTGCTGAATGCAAGAAAGAGGATACTTGGTCCAGAGCATCCACACACCCTGTCAAGCATGGGAAATCTGGCTAGGACATACTCAGATATAGGGCAGATGGAGAAAGCACTGGAGTTGTCTGTTGAGGTGCTGAATGCAAGAAAGAGGATATTTGGTCCTGAGCATCCACACACCCTGAAGAGCAAGGGAAATCTGGCTAGCACATGCTCACATCTAGGTCAGATGGAGAAAGCACTGGAGTTGCAAGTTGAGGTGCTGAATGCAAGAAAGAGGATACTTGGTCCTGAGCATCCAGACATCCTGTTGAGCATGGGAAATCTGGCTAGGACATATTCAGATCTAGAGCAGATGGAGACAGCACTGGAGTTGCAAGTTGAAGTGCTGAGTGCATGAAAGAGGATACTTGGTCCTGAGCATCCTCAAACACTCCAGAGCATGAAAACTTCCACCAAAAAATACTCTGCATTGGAGCAGAAAGACAATACTCATGAGCTTTGCAAGCACAAATATATGCCCTAAGACCTGGAGAGAATAGAAACAGCAGTGTAATATAAGATGTGTTAAAGTGTCAGTGATTTGAATGGCTTCAGAGGAACTTGTCATATCACTGTCATGATAAGTCACTGTCAAGACCTGAACATGGCCAGATAAGAAGGACGAGACGGCCAAGGTTTGAGTCTGATGATACCCAAAGAGATACTAGACAATGTAGGATGTTAGCTTCAGCTTATGTGCTGCACCTCCCACTATCCTAGTCCTGTATTTGGAATAGAATGATAACAAGAACTGATTTTAATATAAGTAACGAGAGCTCAGCTCGTCAATGAGAAACAAGAGTTCGGCCAAAGATCAGCTGGAGTGGCCGGGGAATCAGACAAGAGGTTGAGAGAGTATAGAGCAAGTATCAAGCCAGGAAGTGGATTGACGATGCAATTAACAAACTAAAGAACTACAACTTGAATACTACTGCTTATATACTATTCCTAGAGATAAGCTATTGATACTAAGTCCAATGAAGATATACAAAGCATGTGGAAGTAGAGGTCAGGTTGTAACTAAAGTGTGGAGAGAGTCAGATGAACAAAGACTATGTGGAGACTAAGGTAGCTAACTGAAAGGCTTTGTGGAAATGAAAGATAAAGAACTTGAACTGAGACTAGTATGAAATGGAGACTCGATGCATAATATCTGAAACATATAGTCAGCCATAATTTGGCTGAGACGGCTGAGACTCAGCTGCGAGGACTTAGGATTATAATGGATTGGTGTGTGACAGGTTGGTGACGAGTGATGGCTGGAACAGGATATGACAGTATTCCCCCCTTAGCACCGAACCCTTGAGGTGCATAGTGCTGAGGTAACTTGTTTGGCCCTGTAGGCCAAAATGGAAGGTTTGTACAAAGCTTAAACTGTAAAAAATATCAACCACCACCATCGAATGCGAGACAGCATCTGACGACCACACAACACACCAATACCAAGCCGCTTTCCCAACATGTCCCCTTGTTCCCAGAGCCTCGCAACCAGTCACGCCTCGTCCGAAGATTCAGATTTGGAGGAACTCTGAGCCCTAGCAGCACAACAGAGGAGTTTGGCCAAACAGGCCAAGAGATTAGAGGAGGAGAGGGCAAGGGCAAAAGAGGAGTGGCAATTGAGGAAGGCTGCCGAGGCTGCCAAGAAGGCGAGGAAGGAGGAGGAGGAACGAAAGGTGTGTGAGGTAGCACAGAAGGCCGCTGAGCAAGAAGCATGCCAAATAGCAAAAGAAGTGGCCGATAGGGCACTGGTGGCTGACATGGCTGCAAAGCAAAAGGCAGCCAAAATCTCGGCCAAACAAGGAACCGGCGGGGTCAAGGGCAAGGGGAAGAAGAAGGCAAACAGCAAGGCAAGTGGATTGAAGGTAAGTGGATTCAACAAATCCACTAACTAATACTAACCAAAAGCAATAGTCAAAAGGAGCAGCAGGGGTGCCCAAGGCCACAGAGAAGCTGATGGGGAAAAAGATGGTAAGTGGCTGATATTGGCTGTGAATTCTGACTAACGGCTTTCAAATATAGTGCAAGGGTGGGTCGAGCACTGCTACTACGGTGGTCCTTGAGTTAGTCAAGGGAGAGTAGCCTGAACTGGAGGTGAAGGAGTTCTGCATGCCCCACCC
>JASFDD010000636.1:0-11727 GCA_036937055.1 Nidula microcarpa | reverse complement strand
GGTCACCTGTCAGTCAGTGCACTAGAGAAATTGAAAAAGGAAAATATGGTGGAAGGTCTCATGATCGACAAATCTACAATCCCATCATAAACCTGCGAAGCCTGCATACAGGCAAAGCAGGCACACAAACCATTTCTGAAAGAGGCTAAAAATAGATCTGATATCCCTGGAGAATGTGCTATGAGTGACATTTGGGGACCAGCAGCTGTCAAGTCCATCAGGAGGTGGAAATATTATATATCCTTCACAGATGACTGCACTCAGATGTGTGCAGTAATGTTCTTGAAGACAAAGGATCAAGCTTTTGACTGCATTTCAGAATATATTAAAGTTCTGGAGCGAAAATTTGGTCACCCACCTCATTATATGCGATTTGACAATGGAAAGGAATTGGTAAATGAAAAACTATGAAAATTAGCAGCAGAAAAGGGAATTATAGTCAAAACAACAGCACCATACTCACCTTCAGAAAATGGAGTTGCTGAGCGCTTTAATCGCACATTACTGGAGTTAGCACAGGCTATGCTCATCCAGAAAGAATTTCCTATATGTCTTTGGGATGAGGCTGTGATGCATGCAGCCTATCTTCAAAACTGAGCACCAACTCGAGCTCTGAATGGAAAAACACCTTTTGAAGTGTGGAAGGGCTATAAACCAGATATTTTGCACCTTAGAGAGTTTGGATGCGATGTCTGGGTGCTTGATGAATCGGAAAATCAATCCAAGTTAAAACCAAAATCGAATAAAATGGTCTTTGTTGGATTTGAAGATGGTGCAAAGGCCATCTGCTATTATGATGCAAAAACTCGAAAAATCAAAGTATCTAGAAATATAGCCTTCAATGAAAATGATGAGCCAAGGGGACTAGAAATAAAAACAACAGAATTACCTGGTTTGCGATCCGAGGGGGAGCAGGAACAAAATTCTGGCTCACAAACCGAAATACAACCCTCACAAACCACCTCTACTACCCCAGAACCCAAAATCAAACCAGAAACCATCGAGATAACGTCACCTGAAGTTAGAAATCTTTGTCAGCATGCAGATGTCAATTATAGGATGTTACACAATTCTAAAGCACAGCCCTCATATCGAATACAGACCCCAAAAGAGCCACAAGTAATAAATCACCCTACAGCATCATCAGCTGCAAAATCAACAACAAAGCATCGCACTAACCTTGCATTTGAAGATTTCCTATGTGAATTAACTGGGATTTCAATGCAGGCAATAAATGGTGGCGAAATGTTGCCCAAGACAGTTCAAGAGGCTCTAGAAAGTGAAGATGGGGACAAATGGGCAGAAGCAATTCAGGCAGAGCTTGATCAGCTCGAAAAAATGGGTACATGGACATTAGAGAACTTACCAATGGAAAGAGAAGCCATTGGGAATTGCTGGGTATTTACAAAGAAACGAGACAAGCATGGCAACATTGTCAAGTACAAAGCAAGACTAGTTGCACAAGGATTCTCCCAGAAGCCAGGAACCAATTTTAGTGATACAGGAACATTTGCACCTGTAATGTGGTTTGAATCATTGCATACTATGCTTGGACTAGCAGCTATAAATGACTGGGAGGTCAGACAAATGGATGTGAAGTCAGCATACCTCAACGGACACTTGAAGGAAGAGCTGTACATGAAACAGCCAAGTGGTTTTGATGATGGAACCAGTCGAGTTTGCAAATTGCAAAAGGCACTATATGGACTCAAGCAGGCAGGCAATGCATGGAACCAGGAATTTAATTCTGCAATGGAAAAACTAGGCTTCACAAAATTGAAGAGCGATTATTGCTGCTTCAAACAACATGACAGCACTAAGTTTGCAATCATCCTAGTTTGGGTTGATGATCTCATCACATTTACTAGTAATATCTCCAAAAGTGATTGTGTTGAAAAGGAACTCAGGGACAAGTTTGATATTAAAGTCATTAGAGAGCCAGACATGTTATTAGGCATGAAAGTCTCTCAAAATCAAAATAACAAGACAATTACCCTATCCCAAAAGCATTATATTGACAGACTACTCAAGAAATTTGGATTACAGGATGCAAACCCAGTTATGACACCCCTAGATCCAAATGTCAAATTAGACATAGAAGAATCTGATGAACAGGGGGAGTTTGACATGGAAGAAGAATTTGATGCCTGGGGAACAAATGCATATGCAACCATGATTGGTTCATTAATGTATGCAGCATTAGGAACACACCCTGACATATCTTATTCAGTGCAAACACTTGCACAATTTACTTCAAATCATCAGCCAAAACACTGGACTGCCATTAAAAGGATATTTCGTTACCTCAAAGGGACAAATACACATTGTCTCATGTATGGTGGGAATGATCAGAATTGGTCAAATGAACTCACAATTTATTGCGACACAGATTGGGGAACCAATGCACACCAAAAATCAATTAGCAGGTATGTATTTTTGCTCACAGGTGGTGCAGTTGCATGGAGTTCAAAGAAACAAACTACAACCACATTATCTACTGCTGAAGCCGAACATATTGCTGCAACACACACAGCAAAACAAGTACTGTGGCATAGATCTTTATTTTTAGAATTAGATCTCCCACAACTGTCAACATCAATCATCCACTGTGATAACCAAGCCGCTATTGCTATCGCACACCATCCAGAATTTCACTCATGTACAAAACATATTGACATATTGCTTCATTTCCTACATGATCATATTGAAGCCAGAACACTCAATATGATTTATGTTGCATCATGCAAAAATCTGGCGGACTTATTTACTAAAGGACTTTCTTGCCCTTTACATCAAGATTTGATTTTTGGAATTGGAGTAATGCCCAAGCAAGGGGGAGTGTTGTAGATTATGCTTGGACATTCCAGTATATCATAGAAACACTTACTCATTCATTTACTCACATATTACTAATCACCGAGGACATTTATCATTGTTCTCAAAGTATGTAGAATAATCTAGTTAGATTGTACTTAGTATAAAAGGCCATCATTAGGATGACAAATTATTATTCCATTATCCATCATTTACACTGCACACATTCAATAGCCTCTCTGAGCTTTGGTTGGGCAGCTGTATTTCCTTGATCCCAATCTCAATAGCTGCAGAAGCATCACTCTGTTTCTTCTCCAACTTCTTGAGCTCAAGTGCATAAGCTTTGGCCTCAGTCTCCCAGGTTGCAGCTGATTTCTTTAGAAATGTCCTCAGTAAGAGATGCCCCATAGTAAAACCTGCTCACCTTGATTTGGCAGCAGCTTTTATCTTTGGCTTCTTGACAACACTGTCCACTGACTCAGCAGGGCAAAAGTGAATGATGAGGTTGAACTGTGAAAAGAATTTGGTGTCAAGACTCATTCCCAAAGTAAATTAGGAACCAGAGGTTGTAGGCTACAATAGTGCTATGTCAGAAAATGTCAGAAGTAACATCAGAAGGAGTTCCAACCATAATGCTACAGATAAGAACTGTTGGCTTCAGCTTATGTGCTGTGCCCTTCCAGTTCTTGTGGGCTCTAACTTAAAACATGGTCCACATGTTAGAAGAAAGTACCACAGGGTCAGAAAGTCATTGGAGACAATTTGGAGGGTTTAAAACTAAAGACTAAGTCTAGTGTTGAGAATAATTGATAGAAGTCAACTAGAAGGGGAAGTTGAAAAGAGTCAGAAGAGAGTCAGAGCTTGGAATATGAAGGGGACTTAGAACTTAGTTGAGTGATTAGGTGGGATCTTAGTTGATATTCAGATTGGGGACTAGGGTACAGAATTGAGCTACTTAAATACTAGTATTGCTAATTGTAATAATGAAAATAGAAGTAGCAACACTATTGTGATGAGGAATAATAAGAGTCCTTGACACATATTAAAAGTAGCAGAAGCAGAAGCAGAAGCAGAAACATGTTTAAGCAAAAGTGTTAATAGTAACAGTATTGTATAAGAAAGTGTCATATGATCAAGACAATAGTTTGGAGATAAGCAAGAATGGAAACAAGTGGAAGGGTTGAAAGCATATCAAAAACAAGACTGAATGTTGGAAAGGTGTCAGAAGAATCATGGCTGTGACATTGGACCAATAGGCTTGTTGGCATATTAGTACTTTTGTAGTAGCAAAGTATTCAAGATCTTTGTGGTCTGTGACAACATTGATGGGTTTGGCCAACCCTTTGAGATAATGCTTCCAGACTTTGAAGGCTGCAAAAATAGCTAGTAATTCCTTGTCATGTGTGTCATAGTTTAGCTTAGGTAGTGTAAATGCCTAAGGGTGAAATACAATAGGGTGTATCTTGTCATCTGGCAGGTAAGTCAAGATGATGGCACTGAGAGTGTAGTCTAAGGTGTCTGTTTCAATAATAAGTAATGCATCAGGGGAATAATGGGTAAGGATAGAAGCTGTTATAAAGGCCTTTTTCAAAGAGTTAAAGGCCTCATGTCATATACCAAAACTCAGACCACAGTTTCAATACATTTCTGATCCTCTCTGACCCTTTTCCAACATTTCCAATAACCACAATACCCTGTTTCCCATTCACCTTGTTATCATTTCCATGCTCAACAACACCTTGATCTTTATCAGAACAATATTTCTTTTATGTACCTTTCTGATATCCTCTCTGACTTCAAGATATGACTTCCAATATTTATTATGATACCCTGTCTCATTATGACACTGTCCCTACTAGTTACCTTTCCCCAATTAGATATACAATTAACTATCCACATATTTAAGTAGCTAGTTTCTGTCTTGTATCTGCAATCTGAATATCAACTAAGATCAACCTAGTCTCTCCACTAAGGCTCTCAGTCTTTTGTATTCCAACCTCCAACTTGCTTCCAACTTCCCTTCTAGTTGACTTCACATTGATTAGTCTTCTTCACCCTTGACACTAGACTTAGTCTCTAGTTGTCAAAACATCCAAGTCATCTCCAACAACTTTCCAACCCCTCAGTACTTCCTTTTGATGTGTGGACCACATTGTAAGTTAGAACCCACAAGAACTGGAAGGGTGCAGCACATAAGCTGAAGCCAGTGGTACTTGTAGTATTATATTTGGAATCCTTTCCAACATTGCTTTTGACATTTCTGATGTAGTGCTATTGTGGCCCATGACCTCTAGTTCCTATTTACCTTTGGGAACAAGTCTTGACACCTCACAACATTGGTCTGAGAAATTCCATACAGTACTCTTGCAAGTTAGATGAGTGAGAGGAGCCACTATGTCTAAATAAGTTAGCTATGAACCACTGATAGAAACTAGCAAAGCCAAGAAAAGACTGAATGTCCTTAATCCTTGAGGCTCCAGCCAGTCCTGTGTCATGATTCTTTTCTTTTCTTTTTGATATCTTATCTTATCATGATATATGGCATCATAGATTAGATGGACATACAGACAACACATGCATAACATGCATTCACTAGCACTTACTGCATACCATGAGGGTGCCACCCCTCTTTCATTCTTTATATTAGATACACATGCTGCAGCCAATTACTTATTATTTACATGCACAATACTCATGTTATACATGTAGGAACAGCATGAACTCAGATATTACTTACATATGTAGAACACATGTATTTTAGTACATAGGTAGCATACTTGTACCAAGAACACCAGTCTTGAGCTGGTTGTATCTCCACTAGCAATACAGTGTCTCTATCCTCCCCTACTTTCTCTATCTGAGTGATTGAATGACCTTGACATAATGCTATATCAAAGTGTATTGTTTGTGTGTCTGACAAAAGCTCAAGACTTCCCTTTGTTGACCTTGTTATACACTCAAATCTATCTCTAAACCCTGTAATTATTGTGCATCCCCAACATGCTCTATACACTCTATGCTATGCTCTCAAATTTCTCCCATATTTCTTGAACTCACATTTTCCACTTCTACTCTCATCAAACAGTAGTGCACCCAATATTAATTGAGCTGAGGTCATATCTGTGTGGTAATGTTGAGCCTGACCCACAGAGACTTTGAAAAGGACTTGCAGTGTAATCTTCAGAGACCATACTCATTGCTAGGGGACTGGTATAGTAGCAGACAGCCCTAGTCTCAGTTGCAACAGGTGTTCTACTCAAGAATCCCTCTGAATGTGGTTTGAAAGGTCTGTAGTCAGCTGGCTGTCCAGAAGCCCTCACTTCACCATATTGTAACAAAACCTGGAACTTTTACCCAACATGCCTCCTTCATGGAACATGCTTGATACCTCACAACCTGTACCCACATACCCATATAACCTCTGATCCCTTGCCCATATCACACTTCAATCAGGTAGATCCTATCATCATCCCACTCCTCCCATTTGTATCCCCAGACATTCAATCACCCCACCACCATCCCTTGCCTATCCTTCACTCTCCCCATCCCCTCTTTTCTCCTTTGGTGTTAAAATCAAACTACCTTCAGAATTGATACTACTACCATCACCAACATGAATGTTATAAGCACAGCCATCCATGCTTTAATAGGAGGACTTGCCAACCTCCTTCATGTATGGGAACAGTCAGCTATTGCAATAGAACAAGTTGCAGTCAGACTAGATGTAGCTACCAATCAGGTAACAGCACACATTGCAGCACAGGCAGCTGCACTGGCATTACCAGCAGGGAGCAATAAGCTAAAGCTGAAAGCCCCTGAAGATTATAATGGTGATAAAGCAAAGGCAAAATCCTGGATCAGATCTCTGGAAAACTATTTCTGAGCACTGAATATCCTGGCAGGCAATCATGCACAAAAAATTGTGTATGCTCTGGGAAAGATTAGCAGTGGACCCAATGACTATACTAGTTTCTGGATTAATAATTGCTTTACCATACTCAACAATCCAACCCATATTGACTATGCCACTTTTCAGAACTGGGAAACCTTTAAAGGAAATTTCCTTTAGTATTTCTTAGTGCTTTGAAGTCCAGCCTGGTCTGGTCTTTTGGCCCCAGAGGGCTTGGACCGAGACTGAAACCAGTCTGTTCAATTCTGAAATACCAAAAGACCAGACCAAGACTGCAAAAGACTGTTAACTGCAGTCTTTTGCAGTTTTAGACCAGTCTTGGTCTACACTGTTATGACTGGTTTAAGACCGGTTTTTCAACTCAATATGCTTGGAATGTAAATATTATGAATCAGTAAAGTTATTACCACACATTTATACTTTCAAACAAGTCCAAGAACATTAAGTTCCATAGAGAATTCATGTATTTACAAAAATAACTTTGTTGATCTATTTATTTCGAAAATATTTCATGAATTTTATGAGATCTTTGTCAGTTTTCAACCAATTAATATGTTCCTGGGTGCGTTTTAAAGGGTACACGTAGGGCTACAAAAAACCGGTCTTAACTGGTGAGACCGATCCATCTAGACCAGTTTTTTTGCGGTCTTACAATCTCAAAAACCAAAAGACCAGACTGCTGGTCCGGTCTTTTGTGGTCTTGGTCCAGTCCAGTTGTGGTCTTTTTGCAGTCATGAGACAGGACTTTGAAGCACTAGTATTTCTCAGGATATTCAACAGCACAGGATGCACAGGATGCAATGAACAAGCTCTATCAAGGGAGATGGACAGCAGAAGACTACTGCCTAAAATTCCTTGCCCTAGCAAACAAAACTGGCTATGATGCTATCACACATACCTGACTGTTCAAAAAGGACTTGTTAAGGGATTACTAAGGGCCATTGTCACATCAGGAATACCAACCAACTTAAATGAATGGATGACCAAAGCACAGGACATTGACCATGAACTACAGAGTGTCAACCAAGAATGATCAGGAATGTCAAAGGGTTTGAATACCCAGAATACAACCAGGCCTAATACATCAGGACCTGCAACAGCCACAGCAGCACCCCCAGGAACAATGCTACACCAGACCCAAATGCCATGGATGTTGACCATGCACAAAGAGAAGGACTCTGCTTCAAATGTGGACAAAGAAAACATGTAGCTAGGTTTTGCAGAAATAAACCACAAATGAACACTCAGGTAGTAGATACAGGAAATAAAATTACAAATACATATTACATAGGTAGTATGACACAGGAACAACAGGATACACTTATGCAGTCATTACAGGGTTTTCAACAGGGCCAGAAGTGAGTGCAACCTTGCTGGCCAGTAGTACTCCTTATGTAGCTTCCACAGTAGTTTTACTGGATTTGAAATTTAATAGTTTACTACAACAGAAGCAGAAGGAGTCAGCACAAAGATTTGAAAAAGAAACAGTCACACCAGGCATGACAAAGTGGACAGTGAGATAATTAAGAATGCATAAGCCTGATATGGCTATTGGCATACTTAATATCTGAGTACATGGCAAACAGCATGCAGAAGTCTCCCATAAAACAATTCAGGAGCTTAACAATCTAGATGACATAAAAGTCTTAGAAGCTCTTGATGAATTAAAGGGACCTAAATGCTATATTAGGAGAGTCAATGGAAATCAGGTGAATATAGATCTGATAGCTCTACCCCTTGATGATCAAAAGAAATTCAAGACAACTGCTCTCCTGGATAGTGGCTGTACTGGCAGTTGCATTAACTCTACATTTGTCAGAGAAAATGGGATTAATACTAAGAAATATTCTAGACCTATTCCTGTATACAATGTGGATAACATGTTCAACTCTGGAGGACCAATTATGGAATATGTTGAAATGTTGATCAAAATCAAAGATCATCAAGAACAATTATGCTTTGCTGTATCCAACCTGGGAAAAGCAAAAATGTTCATTGAACACAAATGGCTTAAACTTCATAACCCTGAAATAGATTGGAAACAATCTAAAGTGAAGTTTACATGATGCCCAATGGACTGCACTCCATTAATACTCCCAGGACACCCTGATGCAGATGACAAAACCCTTGATGAACCAGAGATCAAAGAAGAAGAGAAAATCCTTGTAGTAGACCTGAATCAGGAAATAGAGATTTGCACTTTTCAAACTAAATCCTCTAAGATTGCTGAAGAGGAATCTAAGAAAAAGAAAGCAAAAACATATGAGGAGTCAGTTCCAAAAACATATCACATGTTTAAGGATGTATTTGCCAAGGAATTGTTTGATCAGTTACCACCAAGATGACCATGGGATCACACAATAGAACTAGTACCAGATGCCAAGGTATTAGATTGCAAAATCTATCATTTGAACCCAGTAGAACAGAAACAACTCAACAATTTCCTCATAGAAAACCTTGACTCTGGACAGATCAGACCTTTGAAATCTCCAATGGCATCACCTTTCTTCTTTGTCAAGAAGAAGGATGGTTTATTAAGACTAGTACAGGATTATTGCCAGTTGAATGACATCAGAGTCAAAAATAGATATCCACTGCCATTCATACAGAAACTTGTTAAAAAACTCCAGAAAGCAAGGTACTTTACCAAGCTGGATGTCTGATGGGGTTTTAACAATGTACAGATTAAGGAGGGAGATGAATGAAAAGCTGCATTTAGGACCAACAAAGGATTATTTGAACCTCTCATTATGTTCTTTGGCCTTACCAATTCCCCTGCAATTTTCCAGACAATGATGAATACAATCTTTAAGGAAGAAATTGATGACAGAAAGGTAATCATCTACATGGATGATATCTTGATCTTTACTGCCTCCCTTAAAGAACATTAAATCATGGTCAAACAAGTGCTTGATAAGCTACAGAAGCACAAGTTGTTCCTTAAACTAGAAAAAAGCAGAGGTTGAATACCCAGGACTATTAGTATCTCACAATAAAGTATGCATGGATCCAGCAAAAGTTGAAGGAGTCATCAACTGGCCAACTCCAAAAGCAAAAAGAGATGTCCAACAGTTCCTTGGATTTGTCAATTTCTATCAACAATTTGTTAAAGGATTTGCAGACATTGCAAAACCATTAGCAGAGTTAACTGGAAATGCCACATGGATGTGGGAAGATCACCAAGATAAGGCTTTTGCCAAGTTAAAGTCACAAATAACTTCAGCATCAATACTGGCAATTCCCAATGATGATGGACAATATTGAGTAGAAGTTGACTCTTCTAATTATGCAACAGAAGGAGCATTGTCTCAGAAACAATCAGATGAAACTTGGTTGCCAATAGCATTTATTTCACATGCCTTAAGCCCTACAGAGCAAAACTATGAAATATATGACAAAGAAATACTAGTGATCATGATTGGCTTATCTGAATGGAGACAATATCTTCTTGGAGCAAAGGAAATATTTGAGATCTTTACAGATCACAAAAATCTAGAATATTTTTGCAAACCTCAGAAGTTAAACAGACATCAGGCCAGATGGATTACCAAGATGCAAGAATATCACTTTATTCTTCATCATAAAGCAGGGAAACAAATGGCAAGAGTCAACTACCTCTCAAGATGAGCAGGTCATGAAAAGAGGATGAATGACAATAAAGATATTGTTCTGTTCAAACCAGAACTTTTTTGAATCACCTCACATGATGACATTGGACTAGATACCAAAATCTTATCTCAGATTAAATGATCATCCAAGAACAGAGATAAGATAGTAGATAAATACCTGGCAAACAAGGAACCAGGATAGAAAGAACTTGACAATGAAACAATCCCATAGATGCACCAGATCTATGTATCCAAAGACAAGAAACTATGGGAAAGACACATCCAGCTACACCACAATGCCACCCTTAGTGGACACTCTGGAAGGTACAAAACCCAGGAATTGATCACATAGAATTATTGGTGGCCAAGAATACAGGCTGATGTTTGCCTTTATATTGATTGTCAACTGATTCACAAAAGCAGCCAAGTTCATTCCAACTACCAATGATGTCACATCCTTAGGAATTGCCAAAGAATATAGAGAACACATATTCCATAACCATGGATTCCCATGAAGAGCCATCAGTGATTGGGAACCTCAATTTGCTTTCCAATTCATGACAGATTTATTCAAATTAACAGGAATGCAACAGAACCTGTCAATGGCATATCATCCACAGACTGACAGACAAGCTGAACATGTCAATCAGGAAATTGAACAATACCTAAGGATTTTTATTAATAACTGACAAACTGACTGGTTAGAATGGCTAGCCTTAGCAGAATTTTCCTATAATGATAAAGTTCACATGTAAACTGGATATTCACTGTTTTATTTGAATAGTGGACAACAAACACCCCTGGAAAGGAATTGAACTGAGAACACCAGTCAAATCACAAAGTGCCACTGAATTCATTACTGACATGAAAAGCATCCAAAAAGAAGCAGAGTCATCTCTAAAAGCAGCTGCAGAGACAATGAAGTGTTTTTATGACAAACATCAATGACCAGCAAGGGAATACAAAACAGGTGACTTAGTTTTCTTAGAAGGCATAAATATCAAAACAGATCAACTAGCTAAGAAGTTGGAAGACAAACAATATAGACCCTTCAAAGTAATCAAGAAGATCAGATCATTGGCATACAAATTGGAATTACTGAAAACATGGAGACACAAACATCCAGTCTTTAATGAATCCTTGTTACCATTCACAGAACTGACTTTTGAATTGCAACAGTGTCATATCCCATTCCAGCTGTTACACATCACCATTCCATCACACTCCAATTTGCTGCAAATCCCAAGTCCTTGCAGCCAAACCTCAGCTGTGTCAGCCACATCTGGCTGACTATGCATTCCAGATATCTGTATTGAGTCTCCATTCCACACTAGTCTCATTTCAAGTTCTTTATCTTTCATTTCCACAAAGCCTTTCAGTTAGTTACCTTAGTCT
>JASFDD010000635.1:0-11752 GCA_036937055.1 Nidula microcarpa | reverse complement strand
GACTAGGATAGTGGGAGGTGCAGCACATAAGCTGAAGCCAACATCCTACATTGTCTAGTATATCTTTGGGTATCATCAGACTCAAACCTTGGCCATATCATCCTTCCTATCCGGCTGTGTTTGGGTCTTGACAGTATTAACAAACTCACATCCCATATCCTATACTTATGGCTTTTAGCTGTACTCCTTGCAACACCAATCCTCCTAATCTGCCAGATCTTGTTAATCCTCCTCACAGGGCAGTGTTAACATCTGTTCTGCTAGTCACACCACAAATCTCTCAAGCACTGCTCGTCTGAGTAGGCCACACATTGCCCTAGACCCCCAAGCCACTCCACTGCCGGCTGCATTCGCATTGGCTCCCCTTATTCAATCCTCCAACGTACTTAGTACTACAAATCCTTTCTGTCATTTTTTGGAGCAATCTGATTCAAACCCTTTCTCTAATACGCAGGTTAACCATCCTGCTCCAGTAGTCTCATACATGAACCCACCATCTCCTATGGAGCTGGTTAGTGTCCTAGTGCAGACAGCACTTGGTCCAGGGCAGCAGGCCACATCTAACATGCTGCATTCCCTGGTACTATCTCATCATTTGTCAGCCCATTATTTGGCCAGCAGCCAAAGTATTGGCTGACATCACAATCTGCTGGTATCACCTCCCAGAGACAAAGGGACCCCTCCTGGTAGCCCCAGAGGTCCCCCTCATGGTGGTGGTGGTGGTGGTGGTGGAAGTGGCAGAGGTGGAGGCTGGAGCAGCAGTGGTGGTTTTCCACCCAATAGTTCACACCCTACTTCTCCGGTGCTGGCCACAGGCCCAAACACTGAGGAAGCCATCATCCAGGCTTTCCTCAACCTTGGTACTGTACTCGCTAAAATTGCCTCTCAAGGCAATAGCTCTGTTCGTACCAAGGTTAAGGAGCCCGAGCCTTTTGACAGCATGGCCTCCAAGCTTAGGCCCTTTTTTGTTGCCTTGAAACTAAATTTTGCAGATTGTCTGGCTGCCTTTGCCTCTGACACAGCAAAGGTTACATATGCCCTTTCCTACCTAAGGGGCACTGCCTTGAACCTCTTTGAGGTGGCTATACTAGAGCCAGATGTCATTGACACTTAGTGTGACAACTATACCAAGTTCTGCAGTATCCTGACTTCCAACTTTGGCTCAGCTGACCCAGTCAGCGAGGCCGTGGCCGAACTCGAGAAACTGCACATGAAGGAAATGCATCATATTGTGACCTTCAATACCAATTTCACTCGCATCATCACACATTTGAACTGAACAAGGATGCCCTGGTGTTCCAGTATTATAAGAAGTTACCTTCTTGCATCAAGGACAATCTTGCTTGCTATGATAAAGCCACTACTCTTGGTCAGCTTCACAAGGATGCCCAGAATTGCGATAATTGCTATTGGGCATGTCAGGCTGAGATTTCCGCTGAAAGCCGGGCTACGGGAAAGCCTGATACTCCCTCAAAGTCACCTGCCAAACCTACTGAGCAGGCCCAGTTGGCCGCTACCACTGCCCCGAGCAGCCAGTCTAGCTCCTCTAAGGCTAAGCATTCCACCAATCCTGACCTGACTGGAAAGTTGGGCAAGGATGGCAAGCTTACTGCCAAGGAATGTAAACATCACCTTGACAATAAGCTCTGCCTCTTCTGTGGTTTAGCAGGCCACATTGCAACAGACTGTTGCAAGGCCAAGGCTGCCAAATCCAAGCTGCTACAGCCAAATCAGCCAAAACCCCAGATGCCTCTATTTCGAGTCCTTCTACAGATTCGAAAAAATAGAGCACAATCCTCAGCACTCTGTATCGGCTGAGGACTGCGTTGAGTCCACCAGTACTGTCAAGGAGGCTCACCTCAATGCATCCGCTCTTTACAGTCCAGACTCCCTCAGGCTTACTCTTTGTTCTAGCCTTGTACCAAATATTTCTTTTTCAGCTCTCTTGGATAGCGGCTCATCTCATTGCTTTGTCAACTCCAACTTTGTCTCTATACATAACATTCCTGTACACTCTGTTATGCCTATTAAATTGAGATTGTTTGATGGTTCATATGCTGCAAACATCACTCAGGCTGTGGACCTACCAGTTTTGTTTCCTTCTGGGGAAAACCTTACGGTTGCATTCTATGTGACTACTCTTGATTCTACATGCTCTGTGGTTCTTGGATACAACTGGCTCTATCACTACAATCTGTTGATTGATTGGATACTGGGCAGTATCACTTTTCATTCCCCTTTGCATGCGAGCCTTGGCACAACAATGTCTCCCACGGCCAGGCCAGCTTTGCTGCTGGCCGAGCCACCTCCTGCACCGGTCCCCACAGTATCAAGCTCTGCTCCTCAAATCTCTCTCATAGGTGCCACTGCCTTTGTGCACACCACCCAGTTAGAGGGATCACAGAGTTTTCAGCTCAACCTTACACCCTTGACTACAGCTGACCTCAAAGCTGCTTCAGCCAGTCCAATGGCCACTTCAGCCAAGCCTAGTCCTGACCTTAGTCTGATACTGGAGGATTATAAAGAGTTTGCCAATGTTTTCAGCAAGGCAAAAGCTGACACCTTAGCCCCTCACCATCCCTACGACCTTAAGATTTCTATTGAGGAAGGATCCAGCCCTCCTCTTGGCCCCATCTATTCACTCTCTCAGTCTGAGCTTGCCTCCCTTCTTGAGTTCATTGATGAGCACCTGTCTATAGGGTTCATTTGTCCATCTCGCTCTCCTCATGGTGCTCCTGTCCTTTTTGTCCGCAAGAAGGACAGCTCACTACAGCTGTGTGTAGACTTCCATGGTCTTGACTAAATCACGAGAAAGGACAGATATCCACTACCATTGATATCTGACCTCTTGGACACTCCTGTCCCCAAGACCAAACCCAGGCTTCTGGAGGCAATTAACAATGTCATCCAGAATGCAAGGATGAAATCGTGCAAGATCTGAGGCACAGGTGTGCCATAGCTGAGCAGGATCACCTTGGTGGACATCACCATGTTGACAGAAAAAATAGCACCCCAGCCAGCCAATTGTGGGCTGAGAAAGCTGAGAAACAAGAGTAGAAGCAATAGAGGACTTCCCTGCTCCGGGGCTCCCGTCAATCCACAAGATATTGGGAGTAGAGGTTGCTGAAGGCCCATATCAAGTTTAATACAGCACGGCTGGCTGCAAAAGTATTGTTTACACACCGAAATCATTTAACCACTCGTAAATGCTTTGCAAGGTCACCTCTCGAGTACCCTCCATGCATCCAGGCACATGATATCCATCTTGGGGAGCAGGTTGAAGAATGGCACACAATTCTCGATGAATGGCAAACAATTCTCGATGTTGACTGTCCAAGGAGATGTTCACGATCTGATTCCTGCCGATACTGGTCAGATGGCTGTTGATAACCTGAAAGTTGCGAGCACCAGGAAAGGTAGTCATATCTGATGGATATAGGCAGTTGAACTTGTACTGTTGTGGTGGAACGGAGGCAAGGGGGAGGATTGGTGGGATTGCTTATGATCACACAGCTGACAAGTTTAGGCAGGTGAAGCTGAGTTTATATAACGGAGGGGAAGCCGTTGTCAAACATCCTACAATAGAATATTTATACGTGCTCCTCTCAAACTACGGTTGATAGTTGACGGTGCATTACAACTTCCAAGCCGACCTCGATGAATGCTATGATCATGTGTTTGTTTGCCCAATCATGCTTGTTCTATATTTTACATCTTACATTCCTATGGGCACCAGGTTTTTTGCGTGCCAGGTTGCGTGCATGCGCACACTTACGCACACTTGCACAAGATAATGTGGCTGTGCACTTGCGCACACCTGCGCACATTCCAAATTAACACATTTGCGCCTGACTTGTGCAAAGTTTGCACATATACCTCATATTTCTATTGTACTATTATTTAAAATGAATGATTATGTCTTTTACCAGCCACATAAGTGTTGAAAGGATGATAGCAAGCTCAGGAAATACGAGAAAACCGCATTAAATTGGAGGTAAAACCTAGTGGATACTGTACAAATAAGTGTCCTTAAGTACATATTCTCGAGCCAAAAACTACCTACAAAATATAGGCATGTGAAGGAACTAACGATGGTGAGATGCATAGTACTAAATATAGTAAGCATGGATGGGAATTGAATCGTTTGTACTAACCGATATTCCAACAATAAGTCTTCTAAATCGAAATTATGTAGGCTTTTTACTTTAGAGAAGGAATTACTTAGAACTCTTAGACTTCTTTCCCTTTTGAAATACTATAGGACGTAGGTGGGGTGGAGGAGTACATAAGTCAACAACTGCTGGAGCCTTTTTCATCCGCTTAAAATTCAAATTTTATTTATTACTGTTGTTGCTACAACTCGCACATCCTTTGAAATAATGCATTTAACACTACTATCACATTATAATAGACCATTCTGTTTTAATTGCTTAAGTGGTGCTTGTGCTTGTGCACAGCCTGCGCACAGTTATTTATCGCCCACGCAGCTTGCGCACAGCCTACGTGCACTTGCGTACCGCCTGCGCACGGCTTGCGTGCACTTACGCATGGCCTTCCTTGCGCTTGTGCACGACTTGCATTTCAAATCAATGTTCAGCACAGCTCATAATATAATATAGTTTTTGCTATGGATTGGGCTATGATGGAGATTATACAAGTTAAAAAATTGAACTTTCTGTTACTTCTGAGATTGGGGAGCATTTCAAATTTCGCTTAGGGTAAAAAGCCTTTTATCCTTTAATCATTTCCAATCTCTTGATCTTCCCAATCATCAAATAAAATATTTGGGCAAATAAAAGACCTATATATTTCCTGCACTATCTCAAGCAACCACCTCATTGACCTCCTCTTGCTGGTATAGCAGGGCTACCGGCAAATTCCGATTTGGTGAAGCGGTCACACGAGCTAAATCTTCACTGTTGATGTTGTTCAAAGGCGTTAAAGCTAATAAAATTTAGTTATTCGGGTCATGAAAGTAGACAATATCGTCTTAATGATCTTATATCGAAAAAATTAGGCTACATTTGCGCACAGCTTGCGCACAACTTGCGCAGATAATATCGTGCGCAAGCACGCAAGTTGGCACGCAAATTTCTGGTTGCCCGTTGTAGCTACGACGAAAGTAAATAAAATTTGAAATATTGGGGAGTTTTGAAAGTTCTAAGCGATGAAACAAGGGATGAAGGTTAAGCTAGGCTATGTTCCATGATACTGACTCCCAACCTTGGCTTTCTGGGGACGGTATTTAATGTCAGATATTTTCAAAGTCTTAAAGTATTGTATTTTCTCTTCTCTGAGTATAAATTTTCAGTGCTATCAAAACTCCTTTTAAAAGATCAACATGGTCTGGTTCGTACTATTTTAGATTATGATCCTGAAAGAGGTTTCTAATTTTTGGGCATAGGGATTTTTGAAGCATCTTTATCATTATTTTGTGCCAGAAATGACATTGGGTGAGACCAGGCAACATCAAATCTCCGAGACAGCTCATGCTCCAGTTTCCTCGTTGGAAGACTATCTACCTATTTATGATACCCATGGTAAATTTCTTCTTCATAACTTGACATCTGGTCCAGATTTGATAATGAAAACCTTACTAGGTTGCATAGAGGGATATGTTCGTCCTGGAAACATCCTTCCCGAGGCTCCAGTTCAGAAGCTCCCTTGTAAGTGATATGGCTGTAGTGTAACCGTGATCGTTGATTTACAAAATTCATTATACAGCATTAACATGAAGAAGTACGGCAAGTCATCAGTCTGCAAATCCACTGGGCTAACAGGGCAATGGTGGAAACCATGCCGGAAATGAGCATGCTCTTCAATGGGATAAAGGAAAGAAATCTATTCGACGATGTCTGGGAGTTCTCGTATGTGATAATGACGATTGCAAAATTGTCATTCGACCGAAAACCACCTCTCAAGCAAACGATGTGCAGCTCCAACAGTCATGTGTCTGCACTGCTCGTCTTTATCATCAAAATTGCGATGTTTTGCATACTGCTGGAAATGGTCTGGAGGAATCCACTTCTATAACACTGGTGTTCATGCACATCAAAATCCTGGAAGAGTTCTCCATCTGCTTCCAGATGAAAAACACCGTTTCGAAGATCTTGTTAAATCTAATCCAAAGACCGGACCTCTAGGATTGATCGTTGGTGTTCCAGGATTGAATGGTCCAGGAGAATCTGTTGCAGATATCTCTGACATCTATCTTAATGCAGATCGAGTTGGCAAGGATAGGCTGAAGATCACATGCAATACAGATACTGGAGGAGATGGCTTCATTTCGTCATTCGCAAAGTTCATGGATAACTATCCCGGATTTGTCATTTATTCAACCATTGGAACGGTGAGTGTAATCTTAGTCCAAACTTAATTTATGCGGTCAAATCTTGTCAAGGAATCACTTCTTGATGGACCTATCAATGGAATGGTTAATGATGCTACACATGGATGGTGGGCAGACCGTAATTCCCTGCTCATGGTCAACTCAACCTACTGTCCGATACTTTTCTGCTGGGTACCCAGAGTCATCTCATATACCAATGGTGCAACCACTGGACATTTCAAATATCACTTCCTTGGAGTCTTCCAAAGTGTTACTCGTGAAGCTGACTCAAGATCAATCCCCATAGAAGACTACATGTTTGCAGGAATAAGTACAATCAACTTTCCTGGGCACAGGTTTTTTACCGTGGCATTACCGTGCTTACCGTGCCCTACCGTGCAATGTGGCACGGCAGGAACGGTAATGGCACGGTAATGGCACGGTATGCACGGGAATAGCATGTAGCTATTTTCGATGGTCTCATGTACCTTTGTTAAGTATTGGGACATGAATTTGTATGATTGTCTATCTAGTGACTTGGAATTGACCAACAAGGAGCTAGAGCTTATAAATAAGGAAAAACCATAGTGCTGCCGTGGCAGCCGGATATAGACCCATTTGCACGTCCTCAATTTAAGAACATTGAAATATTTTATTTAAGATCTGGAGGTAGAATACTTTAGTGTTTTACCTATAGAGAAAATTTGCTAAAGGAAATAAATTCAATTAATAACGGAAAAAAGTTATGGTCTAGTCTGTCAACCAGCATGGGAACTGAATTCAATCTCCGAAATTTCAAGTTTCAAGCTGCTCAATGGTGCACAAACTGTAGGAGAATAGTAGTACCTCTAAAATTACAGCCTAAGGGTAGTAATAGATCTTCAATGACCTCAAAATTGTTTAAATGTCCAAATTATTATAGCAATCTACAATCTATAATTCACTAGGTATAATGCCTGCTTAGCAGATGGGAACCAGAATAACCCTATGATTTTGCACTCCAAAATTTCAAGGTTTGGAGTATTCGGGAGTCAAGGGTGCACAGCTGCAATGTGCATCTTGAAATGCTTTCAATAAGTCTTGATGAAAGTCTAGCACACATCAGCACAGCCCTGCACAATACTACACGGCACCTGCACGGCACTGCACGGCCCTGCACGGTACTACACGGCACCTGCACGGCTCTGCACGGCTCTGCACGGCCCTGCACGGATCCCTCACGGTCATGCACGGTAATGCACTGCAATGCACTTCAATACAATGTAATGCATAGTATGCACTGTAATGCAAGGCGGTAGTAAATAATAGCTTAAAAGTCATGAAGATGCATCCAGGCATTGAAATTAAGTTTATCCTACCGAAAATTCGATTATTGACTTCGAAAAAAGGGCCAGGATATCTGAAAAACGAAAACTTATCAATCATCTACCCCCATGACCAACCCCCAAATGTTCTAGGCAGATTTATTAATCATGAAAATGAAATTACTAGTCTAAATTAATGTTATAGATATGTAGAAAATTATTTTAGCAACCTAACATATCTGGAAAATGGGAGGGCGGCAGGCACTTTTAAAATCACTTGTTCATCGCATTGGGAAAGCCGTCCAGGCTGTCCCCACTAAGCAGATTTTTCCATGCGTGCAATTCACGAAAGCCAAGTTGTGCATGGAAATGCAGCATGCATGGTACTCACACAAATGTCGGAAAAAATCTGCGACCCTTATGAAGTGTTATAATTGGATTGCATGGTTTCGACTTGATTATAATTCAAATTACCATATAAAGTGTTACAACATCATATAATCCCGAGATAATCGGATACAATATTGTATTCCTAGGGAAATTTTCGACATAAGGCCATGCGTGGAAGTGCACGGCACTGCAGGGAACCCTCCCGGCACACGGTAAGGTATGCGCAGAAGTCCACTGCACTGCACGGACTGCTACGGCTTTTTCATTTGCACCTCCTCACCACATGGTAGGCCATGCACGGTACTGCACGGTACTGCATGGTACTCCCTCCACACACGGTAGGCCATGCACGGTACTGCACGGCCCTGCACGGCCTGCCACGGCTTTTTCCATTTGCCCGCTTTAAAGGTAGCCTAACGTAACTTGTAACTGCTGAAGTAGATAGTAGCTTACAGGCATGATACATACAATAGTCACACAGTTTATCCCATCCAGTTGTAAATCAAGTTGTAAATCAATTCGGCTTTGGAGCGATTGCAGGTTTTTGCCAACTGATCTAGCCCATATGGCCTAGATGACGGCGTGGAAGAAATAGTAGCAATGATAAGCACGATATATACTGCATTGCATGGCTGAAGTCAGATATCATCAAAAAGAGCTAACAACTTACCAGAGATGACCTCATATCACATGAATAATGCCCTTGTATATCAGATGATTCTCCTCCTGTTGTACAGGGTAGGAGTTAGAATTGTTGCTAATAGAGCCTATAGGCAATTCTTTTAGCACATGATAAAAAGAGTCTTACCTGACACACCTGGCAATGATTATGCATGTAAGCGGTATAAAATTGACCAGCCATGTCTCTCGATCATCTGATGATCAATGCTTCATTTATCTCCTGGTAATTATTGGGCATGATAAGCACATCTCAATATTTCCATTAGACCAATAATTCTTGTGCTCAACAATAGCTGACAATCAGTGCAATATATTCACAAAAGCAAAGTAAATACAATTTATAATTTTTTGGCACATCCTACCCTATCCACAAACCACCGCAGACGCTGGCTTCTAAATCTACCGGATTTAGAGGGAATGAATAGTGGATAAAATAAAAATATATACATACCTCTATCTGCCGGATATAGGAAGAATATATTCATAAATATTCTACAATAAATCCAATCTTTATTCGCCGTATTTATTGTAAATAAATCCACATTATATCTATCAGATAAATCGAGAATACATTTAAAATAAAAACTACATTAATGCGCCAGATATGGTGTTGGATAAAATAAGAATAAATACACCGGATATAGTCACAATATTTTCTCCATTAATCCGCTGGATATATTGTGAATTTATTGAATCATGTGACCTACAATCACTGTTATCTCCTCACTCGGACCATGGAGGCGTCTAAGCTCCGGGACCGAGGGCCCAGTAGGCTATACATATACTTAGTTAAAGGATGTCCTTGTCTATGCCTTCCAAATCATCTTGATCTGCAAGGCCCAGGAAATTCAACTCGCTTCGAAGCTCACTGCCAAGAAGGAGCTAGGCAAGGCTGCAGACATGGAGATGGCAGATGGCACCAAGCCTGGCCCATTGATCCAATCTCTGGTTGACAAAGCAGTCACTGCATCCATCAAGAAGCTTGCTGGTCTGAGCAAGAAAGTAAGCATGCCTGAATTCGTTCAAGGAAGCTCATGTTCTAACCCCCCCTCTTCTTTTACTCTAGCCCCCTGCCAGCCAGAAGGATGGGAAGAAGAAGACCATCCTCCCTTCATTCAAGAAGCAGAGACTGCCATCTCTGCCCCCAAAGTACCTTCCTGACTCACTGCACAAGCTGCTGTCAGCCATCAATGGTGGAAAGGACAAGGGTCGCTCGAAGTGCAAGCCCACCAACAACAACAGCAGCAAGGCTCAAGGCAAGAAGTGCACCAGGAAGTGATACCACTCCCTGCCCCCTAACTCATCGTTCAGGTACAATAATCCCACTACTTACCCAGACTGGTTGCTTACAGTCCCCCTCCCAGCTGCTATTAATTATATCATTTGTAACACACCTGTACATATTATACATGTGTCCCAATACAGACATTTGATACATTGTGGTCCCGGAGTGAGCCTTCCCACTAACATTCAGTTTGACTTAAGTGTCGGCATGAGATACATGCTGCACAGTCCACATAATACATCCTTAATTAAGGACACATGGATTGACTTTGAAGAGCACCTTCATTGGTGCCTGTACTTTGGCTTCTGTAAAGACTCAGATGACAACTACGATCCATATTATGAGGTACCTCACATATGTGAGAGTGATCCCCCTTTTTTACCGCAATATATCGAACATGGGCTCCATTTAGGTCGGAACTTTGTTGCTAAAACAATTTCCAATATACCCTCGGAGCTGGATAGACTACTGTTTAAATCTCTTACACTGTCTATACACACATGCTCAGATTTCTTAGTTAGTAATGATATTATTCTTACTATGACAGATAAGAACCTTGGGATTGCAGTGTCCAAGAGAACCTGGATAGAGTCATGTAGTTTAGACTTACTTAGCATGGAATATGATTACTGCAAAATACATTGTAAAATTATTAATGAAGTTTTTCGAACTCAATGCTTACAAATGGAAGAAATAGCAAGCAAGGCTGAAGCATGCTTGTCCATTACACTTGGTAAACAACTTGGCAAATATTTGTGTCAGTTTATTACTCAAGAAGGTAAAGAACATGGTGTGCCCATCTTTTACGGTATACCTAAAATACACAAGGAACCTGTTAAAATGCGTCCCATTATTCCATGCCACAGTGCCATCCAAAACCCAGCAGCCAAGTACATAAGCAAAAAACTTAAACTGATTATTCAATTGGCACCAACTGTTATACACAGTACTAAAGACTTAGCAATAAAATTAATAAAATTAGAATTATCCTACAATCACAAGTACTATATCTGTACTGGTGATGTGGTGGCCTTTTATCCTAATATTCCCCTAGGTGGATGTTTAGACATCATTGCTCACTTTTTTGAGGAATATTACTGGGGCAGCCAAGCTACTATGAAACAGAAACTTCTGGAAACATAATTGTTTCTATTATGTTTGAAAGTAGGTAATAATAATTTAGTGTGCAAATTCAGAGATAAATACTATCGCCAACTATGTGGCCTCGCTATGGGCATTGCAGATTCACCAGATTTAGCTAACCTTTATGGTTGCTACTTTGAGAATTAGTTAGGTTTATCCAATAATGCTCAAATACCTTTTTATGGTGTTACATCAATGACTGCTTAGCAATTGTATATGCCTCGTTGGAAGCTGAGGCCTTGGCAGTTGTTTCCCAGATTAAATTTGATGGTTGCACTATAGAGTGGAATGTGTCAGATCATTTCCAACCCTTCTTAGAAATGTGTATTTATAGAGATTCTATGAATAAAATTCAACACATGCCATACTGCAAAGCACATAACCACATGGAAAGAGTTCCATGGATTTTTCACCACCCACTTGACATCAAGCGTGGTACTTTTATTGGTGAAATCTCCCGCATGGCCACATTGTGTTCTACTCAAGAGCACTACAGGGAAGTGATCAGAGACATTATGAGTCTCTATGTCAAGAACTCGTTTCTGGGTAAGACCTAGAGTTGCCGGGCAAGTAATAACTCGGGAGGGGCAAAGGAAAGTGACCGGAGACTCCGGTGATATC
>JASFDD010000634.1:0-11757 GCA_036937055.1 Nidula microcarpa | reverse complement strand
CCGATCAACTACGTTCAAAACGAAGATAAAGTCACAGCGCTGCAGACCGCTATCCAGCGGATGGTAGCTACAGGCGCGACGAAGATGTACGAAACAGTGTACACTAACTCTTCCTTGACCGCGAAATGGGCTACGCAGATGCCGCTCACGTATATGACGACGCGTACACGTCTGGGCGCATCGTCTGAACATACTCTTGGATTCCTACTCAGTCCCCTTATTCTTATTGCACTAATCATCTGCGGATGGTTATACGTCGGCTTCCGCTCCGAGGAAAACGTCTCTTTCGACCCTCTCTCACCTGTGTGCACCTCAATCGCGGGGATGAACAGAGAGGTGCTTTCGTCTACTGTTGCAAGGAACTCTACCGCAGATCAGGAGGAGTTACACAAGCTTCCGTTGAATCTGCGCTACGTTTATGTCACTGACGATCGAATGGGCTTTGATACAAGTGCGTCGTCGCTGTGGCGCTTGTCCGCAGATGATTCCGTCACCTCTGGAACGGCAGAGAAGGAGAGTTTTATAATTGAGAGCTGAATGGCTATAGTAGGGTGACACTTTTTATTCTAGCATGTAAGAGTTCGAAACCACGTATATCACATTCGTATAATACAAATTACATCGTAGCCTAAGCCTAGGCCGAACAGGCGCCTTACGCAGCAATTCGCGGGAAAGGGTGTAGAAGAGCTCATGCAGATGCATTGTACCATTATGCTATTGAACTGCTTGATTCTGGGATGTCGGCAGAGGGACAGATGGTAGCGTGGAGGATAGCTGCTTGGAAGATGACAGCACGCCTCGTCGGGTGCATGCGGTGCATTCCGAATCCGCGCCATTTGTAGATGACGTAATGTACTCATCAACCAACTTCAAGCGATTCCGTGCGCTCACCTTGCCATATCCGGCCTGGTGCGCCATGTACGACGTGAGTGCATGCTGCTCTTACTATTACGAATAGGCTTCATGCTCGCACCCGTCACAAGCTAAACCCATTAACAAAGCATGTGACCAAAATTCCGCCTGCTGCCCGTTGTCTAGTTCCGCTCCCTCCCCACCTTCGCAACGTCGCCTCCATGGTCATTTATGCCTACCTGGTGATCATAACGCTGTACCGTGCAAAGAATATTTCAGGAAGGAATATCTGCATGGTTGTGTCGGATGGATTACCGGAATCTAAAGTGCCCCGTATCCTTTACCCATTAACCTTTGCCATCCTTCTTCACTGTGTCTCCTAGGAGCGCGCTGCTCGCACCGACAGAGCTTGCTTCTAAACATCAATGTAGGCTCGTATCTTTTCTTTAGCCCCTGATTTGCGGTTCTGGTTTTAAATGGTCTATATCTTGCGGAAGTGTACGCTGAGCTACGTCGTTCGTCCTATTCGTCGCTACCTTTCTTAGTATCCATACTAATTCACTTTCACGCCATATAGATTACACTAACACGCCGTTCTCGCCCCTACACCTCCCATTCCAACAAGCTTTACCAGTTCTCCTTCTATCTCGCCTCTGCCCCCTCGTCTCTTGATACCCTAAGTTTGAAAAAGGCGAAAAGTGTGAGGAAGGTATTTCTGAGACTTGAGGCAAGCGAGGCCGGGTGGGTAGTTAGGAATAGTAGTGCTGGAAAATGTTTTGCTGAATCTTGGACCTGCGGGAAAGGTGTAAAATCTCGCCTGTGAGTGTTCCATCCCTTCATTCACACTCACCATTCTAAGCCAATTAAAATCCAAAACCATCGAGATTAGGACCCATCCTCCTAGTTGTCGCCTTTTGTACATTGTTCATAGTCAACACCTTTCTTTCCTAATCGCGCCGCTGGTGCTTATTTTCAGTATTCTTAGCGCTTCTGCTTATCGAGGCTCTCGTTTTCCCTCACGCTCACCGCAGGATAAAAATACCAAATTTAAAACCAATCCTACTCTATTCTGAATTTAATGCCCAAGTCCATCTATCTTCTAATTCCAACATCGAACTTGCACGAACATTTCATAGTCGAATTCAAGTTAGTTGATCCTGCTACTCTGACTTAAAATTTTGCTTTTGCGTTCTCATGCATTGTATGACCATGTGTGTAGTTTTGTTTCCGAGATGGCCATACAAGGCGCACACTTCTCGTACCAATCACCGCTCTGCCATTAGAGAAAAATCAGAGGTGAATGCTGCCGTAGTATGACCAAGTTAACCACTGTCATCGCCGTTACATTCCGTGTAGCTATTCCCTTTTCAGCTCACAGGAGCGAGCAAAATGCATAAATACCCGACCAGAGTCCATCCTTTCAGTCACCAAAAACTTACCGTAGGGAAACTCGAGAACTCGTAAGTGGCTTCCCTCTCCCGCGCTATTTTACATGTTCATAGTATTTCCATGAATCCTCAGGAAGTCCAGTCTATCCAAGATGTTCATGAAATCCATCCTCACCTTCGCACTTGCTTCGGTCATGATGGCTCTGGCAGCTGGTGCAGAGGACGTTATTTCTTATGTACCGTTTGTCAAGGATGCCATCGGCAAAGTGACTATTCCAGGAGCCGCGGATGGTCTTTACACCAGCTTTAACGAGACTCACTTCGCCTACCACGGTATTCCTGCCACTGTTGAGGTTGCCAAGAGAGCACCAGCTCCACATGTGTCAGTCCTTTATACAGTCACACCTTCGAATATTTTCTAACAACCTCGTTGTTTAGATTGAACGCCAGACAGGGGGCAATTTGCGACGTTGTATGCCAAGGTGTTTTTGGCAGCTCGAGCGACATCACCAATGCCCAGAACGGCCTTGCCAACGTCTTCAATGGTGATCCGGACTTCAGTAAAATGATCACCTTTGTGTCCGGTGACGCTTATGCGTTTGGA
The DNA here is from genome assembly GCA_036937055.1 of Nidula microcarpa. NCBI lineage: Eukaryota > Fungi > Basidiomycota > Agaricomycetes > Agaricales > Nidulariaceae > Nidula > Nidula microcarpa. Next base: position 8,913 of record JASFDD010000634.1, on the reverse strand, counting down.
TGTGACTATGGTCACGGACAGAGCATTTCTGGATCGGGTTACTTGGCCCAGGAAGGATGCGTTACTGCACAGTGTGGAGGGAACCAAGCAGGATGGAACCAGATTCGGTCATCCAAGTCTACATATGGGCGTGAAATTGGAGGAGCCAGCTGCTAAGCACGTGCTTCCCATGAACGGGGACACCGACGCCATCCATAATTCTTAGTTTCATGCCTCTTTTCTTAGCTTTCGTTGCTTCAACAGCAATGAAATATTTTGATTTCATTTACCTTTTGCAAATTGTTCAAATGTAGTCGTCATCTATAACCTTTCAACGAACGGAAGCACGGGTATATTCGGTGGTGTATCGAACGGTCATCTTTATACCAAGGAAGATACACCATTTATGTTTTGACTCAAAAGAAGAACATACAATAGGCAAGAGTAAAAATCAGGTGGGCAAAGCCCGAGACAAGTGTGGGATTTTTAGTTCTTTGCAACCTGATAAAAGCAAGTGTTAATAAAATCAAACCAAGGGCGGAGAAAACATAAGAGTCTCCACTTTTATGTCTAGATAGATTTAAAAATAATATTTACTAGTAGCCTTTGGAATAGCCCGAGCCTTGGAAAAATCTGACATGTCTTCTGAAAAAACCTGCAGAAGATTCCTGTTCGACTCTGGCTCGGGATCTAACAAGAGTCAAGGCACCAATGTGTTTACTTTTTTCAGGCTTTTCGTTAGGCTCTTCAAATTTCTTTCTGCCATTGTTGCTTATCTTAAGAATATCCCTAATAAAGCAGGTTTAGTAGCCTTTGGAATAACTCGATTCTGGGACAAGCCTGAAATGTCTTCTGAAAAATTCACCCAACTTTAAAATTCAGTACAAATGCGTTTTGCAGTTACACCACGGGGTTGCTTGCGTAAATCTATGTCACTAGAGGTACGTTACAAAATTTACCGATATAGAATAGGAACTCAAGAACTAGAAACACCTTACGTTTTTCTGTTAATGAGAAGCATAATGGAGAAAATATGGTTGAAAGAGAATTACGAATGGAGGGCCCGAAAAAAGCACGCCGATATCACATTATAGCCCGAGTCCTAATGAAACAAGAATCTTATGCAGGGGAATGCGTAGTAAATATCTCAAATTAATTACAGTTGCGTTTTGTCGTTATACTTTCGGACTTCTGAGTTGGTGAAGGCTGCCGGAGGATGTAAAGATAACAGAGACCAGTGTGCCGATACATGAACGAAGAGTAGCGACGAGAGAGAAGAGAACAACGATTTTTTATGCATTGATGGCACGGAATACAAGTGAAGCCGAGTACTAGTAGAAAAGAGGAAGAGAGAGGCAAGATCTCTAGTGGCAGAAAAATTTAGTTGTTCAACTCGGCAGTCAAGAAGCGGGAGCCTATGTCGAACGATCATCTATTGCAGCAATCCTATAATTGCTTGTTTAGCCTAGATGCGTTGTGAGAGTATACTAACGAGCTGCTTGGTACTGGGAAGGTCGCGAAAATCGCAGAACAAGGTACGCAGGCTCGTGTCTACTTGAAGTATATTACGTAATGTAGTAATTAACACAGGGGGTCCGTGCGCTCGCCTTCTTCGACGCGTTGAATGACATGCACGACGTGCTCTCCATGCCTGCGCTCACTACCCACCTAATTTGAGCCTACCTCTTTCACCTACTAGCTGAATTGGTTCATGTAACATGCGACATGTAACATGCGGCCCAAGGCACTCCGGCTCTCCCCGCCAGCCCGTCGTCTGCATCGTCTTCATCGCAACACATGTTGTTCACCATCGTTTCCCGGAGGTGGGATGGTGGCCCAGTGCACTTAAACTGCCTGAATTCTTGATCTGAAAATGGATTTGCCCGCCCAGATACTACGCCGTCCGCTGCTCATACTCGGTTACAATAGCTACTGCACCCCGGACACCTTGACACGCAAAGAGAGCGTTTCCTTTAGGGCCACGTCAGTAGTAGTAGTCTGGCTTTAGATATGCAGCTTCTTCTCACCTGCCTATTGGCTTCTTCGTGTTGTTGCTTTACCTGGGGTGGGAGTTTGTTAACAGGTATACAGCTGCTGGTGGATGAACCTAAGAGAGCCGGGTTGCTGAACTTGAACACGGGGATGGTATTAGCTAAGGACGTGTATGGGTGAGTCTTGTATCCTGCTCTATTTCTAATTGCAATCCACGCTTTGCTGACTGCATTGCTGGGTGACCTAGGCATTTTCGACGTAACATATACATGGCCCCCATATTTCGACTGTAAGTCTTTCCTTTCGTTTTCCTTCCGTTTATAATACCACATGTCAACCGACCAAGTCAACGCTCCGAGAAGCTAGCGCTCGTCCTCATGGGCATTCGCACGTTTCCTCGTTGAGCCTCATGCAGGTGTTATGTATTCCCTCTCATAAGATGCTTCTGTCGTTCTTCTGCAGCTCCTCAGATCGTCCCTTATGTGTACGTTCCGCCTGATCGGGCTTTTTGTGTTCTTGCACCTCTGTCTCTTGTCTCTCATGCTTTCTCTCCTTCTCTAGCGGTTCCTGGACACACACACTCGTCGTGCCCCCATGCTCGTGATTCTCTTTGTCAAGCCATCATGTTCGTTCTGCTGGCCGGGTCTACGTGCTACCTTTGTCGGGCCCTCTTAAATGTCCTCTCTTTTCATTCTTCCCCTATTTCTCGTTCTTCCCTCCGTTGAATTGTCATGCTTGTCCGTCTCATTGACATGCGCTGTCCTTCCCGTCACGCGATTCCTATTGTTTGGCAAATTAGCCAAGTGCAAACAGCGCAGAGCTATAAATGGATTAAAACCTCATTCTCTGGAAACTTCAAACAAACTCAAATAGGATTTGAATGACGGAGCGAGAGTTTGCGGATAGACGTCCAGTAGCAAAAGTCGAGCGACTCATTGTCATTGCCCGAGCCTGAGTCAAACAAGCGTCTGCTGCAGCAATTTGTGACGGAATTTCATTATGCAGATGCTGAAAATGTGCTGTGCCATGACACTTTAGGGATATCACATGCTGGGGATGTCACTCAAAGGGCGAGGAACAGAAAGCCTCGACTAGCAGGAGTGGTCGTTACATCGCGCGCCAAATCGCGGATGACGTAATGCATAGATCAACTCGACGGTCCGTACGCTCAGCTTCTCCGACTCAAAAAGCGTGCACGACGCCAGCGCACACATTCTCCATGGTCGTACTCATAGCCAACTTCGCCTAATCCCACTGCTTTCATCATCAATTCGGACCAGCTCGCCCAAAATGCGACGCAAGCGCTCTTTTTGCTCTGTCCTTGGACCACGTAGTTTCCCTTCGACAAATTTTGTCGTGCTCGTCTCTACGCGATATTCATGGCGTTGTCGGTGCCGGAGCACCTGTTTGCTGTGCTAAAGAACCGACGAAAGTGCTCGATGCTGCTTACTTATGCGGAGTCATATCATACAAGTGGTGATTGTGTTCGCGTTGTTGTCTTCCGTTCCCTCTCTTTCCCGCGCAGATAACGCACCATCCGTGTCCGCACACCTCCCAGATTCACGCGCGGACCCTCTTGTAAATTATGTTGCGAGTCTTTGTAGTATACCCCGTCCACCAATGAACGCCTACGCGCTCACCTCGCAGCGACCCTCTCTAAGCCCTGGGCCTTTCGCATCATTCTATCTATGCTACCATGGATCGATTTCCCAAGGTTGGCTGAACAGTCGTTATCGAGAAGCGAACCGCAGGATGGATTGAAGACGTTAGATACTGAGTAGCTGGGGCACAGGTATTTTGCCGTGACAGGTACGTGACGTGCGTGTCCGTGCGAATATCGTGCGTGCAATTGGGTTCCAGGTGCGTGCATAGCCGTGCGTGCTCTATCTATGTGCGTGCAAGTGAGTGGATGGAGTGTGAGTTGGTGTGATGGTTTTTGTGGATTGGTGCGTGCATGGTAGTATATCAGTTTTTCTACTTGCGAAGGGGATTCGCTAGCAAACAGTATATTTAATTCTTGAAGGAGCATATATCTACGCAGTAATAGATATCTAGTGCCTTGAATAATTTGATTCGTACTTAATCTACGCAAGAGAGGAAATTGTATTGATGGAAAGATCAGCTCTACTTTTTTTTATGAGCTTTTGGGCGGGATTGAGGACGTTTCTTTTGCAATTTGACCACAGGAAGAGGTCGATTAGTGATATAATCAGGTCCACGCTAAAAAATAGGTGTGTTTAGGATATCTGAAATTAAGATCAAATTTCTTATCTCCAATTCTTTTTCACTTCCTCTGTGATCTCCGTGATTCCAGTTCTCCGGTAAACCACAGTAAGGCCACCAATCCTGATGGTCTCCTGCATCCAATCCCCATTGATAGTTACCTGCAACTCCAGCTCTCCCTGAAACCTCGAACATCTCCTCTTCCAGACGTTCTAGACACTCTCTTTCCACGTCGACATCAGTAAGCAAAGATGGTACTCCACTGAATTGAACATCCCAGGCCTTCTCCAAGAGCTCTTCCTTGCCAACTGTCTTGTTGTCGGGATAAGACTTGAGTTGGGCTGAGATATAGATTGTATGGGCATGAGCGATAGGTAAGAGCCCGAGCCAATGGCGTCGAAGAGCTGTATCACCGTTTGCAATATAGTGTTCAAACCAATTCACAATTTGAGCACGTTCAACAAGAGAAAGAGAGCCAACATATGGAATAAGTGTAGTTGCAAGGGGTTTTTTTGTGCGCTCGAGCCAGATCTTTGCCGTTACCGTCCCATTCTTCACGTTTGGTGATGTTAGAAGCCTTTTTAGAACCTCTTTCTCTGGCAACAGAATCGCATCGACAGATTTAGAGTAAGGGATGGATGATGGATTGGACAGAATATCTTCCGAAGTTTCGACCTCGTGAGCATGTTTCCATTTTCCTAACTGATGATTGTAAGCATAAATTGAAAATTTGATATGCTTAGAACTCACTCGAATCTTCCTTCTTCTTTTACAATCCATCCAGAGCGAATCAGCAAGATTTTCATAATTAACAAAGGAGGTTTCATCCGGAGCAATATCCTCTTTTAAGAAGACATTCTCTCGCCACCATCGTACAATCCACCCATCCTGTTCTTCTATAATAAGACGGACAGGATACCAATAATCTCCATTGCGAGCAAGCACTCCCCGACCCGACCTTTCAAATACTTTAGCGGATAAATAAAACATTTAACATATTTGACCTACCACATGCGATCTTTCAAAGGTTTCCCCATCTTGGTACGTAGTTCCATCTCTCTATTGAAGCAGTTGAAGATTATTTAATTAAAAATAAGTAATAAAAGACTTACTTGTGTAGTTTGCTTTTGGAAATGCGCATCGACTGCTTCCTTGGAATAAGAAATTGAGGTTCGCAGTTGTCACATTGGAACAAATAATTTTTCCTGAGATTACTGGCCCTTCCTGCTCGCTGACATGCAATGTGAGACCAATCCTTGCAGTTGTTGCATCGAATGGCCACTCCATATATTGTAGCATCATATTGGATATTTCCATCCCCGTTAATCCCACAGCGACAATTGAGATTGAATAACGAGTCTGGAATTGATGTTGATGGTGAATCTAGATGAGATAGGACTCCAGTTTCGTTCTTGGCTATTGGTGGGAGCGCAAAAGTAGTGGGTGTATTTGAAGTCATCTCTTCTTCGGATTCAGGCTCAAGAGACGAAATCCTATTGCACTGCTTAAATCCTTCTGGAGATCTGTATTCGGTTGTTCCTTTTTTATGAGGATTCCAAAGCCAGAACCGATCCTTGGCAGCCATTTGAACGAGGCCTGTGGATTTATAGGTCACAGAAGCGAGTTTGTTGAGGTTGGATTGCGAAAAATGAAGCCCAAATTTTTGGGTAAGAGTTTTGGTGCGAATCGAATAAAAGAGTTCCTGTGCCTGTAAACCACCCCGTAGGATGTAGAAGGCTTCGTAGACAACGAAACCAGGAGGAATATTAATGTGGCTCCCTATCATATGTGAGTTGAATTTGGCATTAGGTTCCTTGATAGAGAAACCATCATGTTTCATTCCATCGTATGTGTAGATAGTCTTTTTGTCTTGGGAGGCATAGCGTGCAGTGAAGTGATTGCCACCAAGGTTGTTGAGACCATATCCAACGAGATCATAGACGAGACCAGACTTTGTTCCAGATGTTTTGGTATGAGGGAAGACAGTAGCAGGAAAGTTCCAAATGAGAAGAGGTACTTCATAATCTTGGCATGAAACACGTTCATTGGCCACTTCAATAGCAAGAAGCATAGGCAAAGAAGTGACCAGCTTTGGATACTCAGTTCTCTTTCCATTGCAAAGTCGAGATCCCTCACGGCTCATCCAACATCCATATACAATGTCAACAGGCTCCTTGTCGATGGAAATCATATCGGCAAAATATTCAGCAAAGCATCCTTTGAAGTTTGTGTGATCATCTGCGTAGAGCTGACATATTCTTCGGCGATTTGGGGGGTTAGTGATCTGGACATGATATCCACCAGTAGATGCACAACCAGAGCACCTATGTATCTCAACAAAGAGGAAGTCAAACATAGAAAATGGGCGATATGTGGTCTTGAAATCCTCAAGACATATAAGCTCAAGGAACCAGACCTACATTATAACTGTTAATTCATTTCTATGGAATAATAATAATAATAAACGCACATAAAGATTGCCAAATGTATCTTTGCCATTGATTATCTTCTTGTTAATCAGCATAGTTCGTATTTCTTCTCTTTGGTCTGCAAGCATTTGAGTGATATTTTGAGCAGTTGAATCCATTGAATTCCGATTAATGAGATGATAATAAAGCTGACTCAAGCCAGAATCTTCTGGAAGAGGTGCGAAGATTGGGGAAAGCTCATTGAAAATTTTTGAGAGAGAGATGTAAAGTAGCTGTAGTGAGGTATTCATCCAGCAGGAGTTGGAGCTCCATCGATAACCTGGCAGTCCAAGTATAACATCTGGTTGTATATCCAATGAATTGACTTGTTTATTTTGCTTCTTCTTCTCTGGCTTCACCAATGCTTTAATAGTATCAGGTGGACGTCCATCATTCTCATACTTTTTTCCCTTCCTCTCTCTAGCACGCGATGGCTTGGTATGACCAATCTTCTCTGCTATCTGCTTCCAAGGCTCAGCTTTACCATATCTAGTGAGGATTCCTTCTGAAGAGAATATATTAATAAATATCCAAAAAAGACCAAAAATAAGCAAATCGTACTATTAGCTGCCTCGTATTGGCGCTGGTAATAGACAGCAACAGCGTGCAAGGCATGCATGCCTTCCAGAAAACGATGATTCCGACCACAAGCACTGTAGAGCTTCCAGTGCATTGATTCCTCAGCATTGTTTGTATCAGGAATAGATTTCCAAAGGTAAATTTCCATCTTCCTTTCAGATTCGAAAAGCATTTGAGCATGCAGAGGGCGCATCCACCATTGCATCCAATCCTTCAGCTTAGAAAGTCTCGTACAACAAGCGCTGCCTGAGTAGAAAATTCATTGGAGTCGGCCAGATCTAGCAGAAATAGTGCACGTTTCTTGAATGTAATTGCCATATCCGGAGGAACAGCTGCACTAATCTTGCTAACACGAGTAATGCCAGCACGGTAATGCTCACGACATCCCTTCAGAAGATGTTCAGCAGCAACTTGAAGCTCTTGACGTGTTCTTTTATTTCCTGGATGCCGAATCCAAAAAAAAATAAAGGCCTTGACAAATCCTACACGTTCAGCTTCGCTGAAGTCCATAACCTAAATTGGAAATATTTAAATGAGACCTAGTCATTGAAAATTGAAGATTAAAGGCTTACACCAGCAAACAGATCATCAGTTATTTGAATATTTCGCAATTCAGCTTCACGAGCAATGCTCAAAATAACTGCAAAGAAATGGTGCTGAAAGTGTGCACCACTAGCACCATTTGTATATGTCATGACGCCAGGAACCCAGCATAAAAGGACGGCACAATATGTTGAGGTTATAATGAGAAGAGAGGTTCGCTCTGCCCACCAGCCATGAGCAGCATCATTAACAAGTCCATTAATAGGACCTTCCAGGCGCTCATCTTTGACTAGCTGAGAGCGCATGAAGCTTGTTTGAACCGAAATAACTGTTTCCGTGCCGATAGTTGATTGAAGAACAAAGCTGGGGTATTTAAAATCAAATTCAGCAAATGCAGCGATGACTCCATCTGCATTCTGAATATTCTGCCCATGTTTGATATTCTGGCGCTCTTTACTGACACGATCTGCATTTAGGAAGATATCAGATATATCTGCCACGGATTCTCCAGGACCATTGATACCAGGAACACCGACAATGAGTCGAAGAGGACCAGAGTTTGGGTGTGATTTGACTAGTTCCTCAAATCGATGTTGCTCCTTTGGAAGAAGATGGAGAATATGTGTAGGTCGGGATGAGCATGATAGCCAATATTCTCATAGTGAACTCCACCTGACCAGGTCCATAAGTAAGAGCGAACGCTGCAATCCTGCCGAAAAAGTTTAGCTCCATAGACACAGGGCTTCCAAAGCTGAGAATCAATTCCTTGTGCCTTTACCTGAGGACGGGTGATGACCTGACACGACAGGTTGTCGCATTCAATCACACCCAGGCATGTCTGAGACAATTTCTTTCCCTTATCCCATCTCTTTTCGTGCTCACCTCCCTTATACCCTCCATTTGTCTTAACAGCGCAAATTCTTCGTTTCCTCCATCTCCATGAAGGTGAAGTCATGCTCAAAGTTCCCATCTGGCCGCCCATCCCAGAGCACATTCTCGACGGTTTTATCCTTGGTCAATGATTGCCTTGCTTCAGATCGTAGTTCAGTAGATTTTAGCTCTGAAGCCTCCACCGGAATATACTGCCCATCTTGAGTAAGGGTAAAAAGAATAGGTTGGCGTGGCTCTC